>OZ018328.1:79601548-79859048 GCA_963969495.1 Ceratothoa steindachneri
CCTATCCTATTCTAAATTAGGTTGGGTTAGGTTAGGCTAGTTAAAGTTAGTTTTAGTTAGCAAAATCAAACTTAAATAGCTATGAACCAGATATCACCAACCACTACGATGGTTATTTCTTTTAATTTAGGTTCATTGATCGGGTTTTGATCTGGTTCATTGGTTTTAATCTCTCGCGCTGGTTATTTGGCTACTGACGATGGTAGATATTGGTTCCTCTCCAGGAATTGCTACATTTCGCGAATCCTGGGGAGGGGGGGGGGTAACTCACCCTACCAAGAAGGTACCTGTCGCAAGCCCCCTAGCAGACTCACGAGCAATCGGGATACCAACCCTGGTACGAACAAATGACTCACCTAACTCGTGATCAATTGACAAGGACAAATCTCCACGGGGAAAAGTGAAAAATGATCTCGCCCTTTCCTACGCCACACAATCCTAGTCAATTTCTAATCAATCAAAGAGGAACATTCAAAGACTTTAATTAGGTCTCAAGAATCTCTTTAACTAATGATATATACAAATGTTAAGTGTAAATATTTAAAAATCCCATAAAGGCGTCTCAGTATAAATCAGTCCAGTTAACCTAAATTTCCCCGCTGAATTGGTAAAGTAAAGCGAACGGAATGTTCAAGTGAAAAAGGCCTACGTTCAAAGGTGTAACTAAAGGGAACCTATTATAACAGTGTGCAAGGGTATCCCTTAAGCGGAGATAAGGTGAACACAATAATCACGATGAGAAAACTCTCACAATCAAACATATATTCACGCCTAGTTATTTATAATTATGGATGAATACACTTAAAGGCCAAGACAAACAAGCCTAACTTGACTCAATTCTTTACTGGTTAAAGACATTTCATTATGCAACCTAGACCGATAATTATTAGTCCTTGTCTGAAGACATACTCATGATCAAGGTAGAGGAGCGTTCAGAAAGCGGGTAAGCTTAAAGCAATCGCAAAAACATATAACTAACTACATATTCCTACCCTAAACATAAAAAATTAGTAGCTAGTTAGGATCGAATATATGTATATATTTAATAACGATGGATTTTTAAGACCAATTGGCTCTATGTCAGAAAAAATAACACCCGTCTGATCCTAAGGGCGTAGTGTCCTCTGACCAAATAAGGGTAGCAGATTAAAACAGGGTAAACTTAATTCTTTATTCTCAAACCAACATCTAAAAAAATTTGATTAGCTACTCAAATAATAAAAAACCGTACATACATTTTATAGGTACATAATTATAATTACCTGTCAAATCATTTAAGGACTCAGAGACCAAAAATATGGAAAAACATGCCTGGTAACAAATAAAACTATATTATCTCACCCAAGGGAATTATAAGCTACGTATAAATTTGGTTAATAATAAAAATAAATCTCAATTTAAGAGCTTAAGGCTTAATGGAAAAAAATAATTTGCGGGCTGAAGGTCCTCAATTTCTAAAAGACTCATAGATGGAAAGAGTTACAATGTCGTCTTGGCAGGAAGAGCTAAAAACAAAGGATGAAAATCTTTCGTGTTACTGTTCTGAACAGTAAACAGAAGAATGCCATTTTACAATCGGGGAGTCTGGAATCGAACCGTTTTCACTGGGAAAAAGGGAGGGGATTATCCCATTTTGATCGTTAACTTCAGTTCGGATTTTCTTCAGTATTAAAGGCAATTTTTATTTTAAACTCGTGCTCGTATCTTATAGTACACGTATGCTCTCTCATGAGAACAAGGTTAAAATACACTTTCACACTCAGAATAAACAACCATTAGACCAAAATATTCATCTTCAGAATAAAACGGCATCAGACCAAATTAGTTCTCTGCAGAATAAACAAGCATCAGCCTGAAATATTCATCTGTAAAATAAAATGGCATCAAACAAAATTAGTCCATTGCAGAATAAACAGCCATTATACCAAATGAGTTCCCAGCAGAATAAACAACAATCTGACCAAAATAGTCATCTGTAGAAGAAACAGTTACAGCAACAATTAGTTCCCTCCAGAATAAACAACGACCCGCAGAATAAACAATAATCGGACCAAATTACTCCTTTGCAGAATAAACAACTATCAGACCAAATGAGTTCCTGGAGGAATAAACAACAATCTGACTAAAATAGTCCTCTGTAGAATAAACAGCCATCAGACCCAATTAATTCTCTGCAGAATAAATAGCAATCAGACCAAATGAGTTTCTTGCAGAATAAACAGCCATTGAACCATTTATAGGGAAAATTCACTAAAAATATATAAAAAGTATGTAAAACCCAACATAAGGGACACTTCTTCAGGAAAATTAATGAAGAGATGTTCGTAAAGAAAGGTAGCTGACTTTTTTGCAAAGTGTAAATATACATGAAGTGCACAGCTAAAATGCAATACAATACTTGGGGTGGATGGGGGTGCAAATATTCTTTACTTAACGCTTTCCCGCATCATAGTTACGTCTCATTAGTGGCTAACATAAATAGAAACAGTAAACGTAGAAGTATAAATTGACATAAATAAAATATTCACAAACAGTCATGATTCTAATATGATAAAAATCTCTATTTTGGGTGTTTCTGTCGCCTCTTTATTTTAGTTTAAATATCAAACAACTGTTTAAGCATTATTGCAGCATTCTATTGCAAATATTTTGCTTTTTACACCACCCCATACTAGTTTCCTTAGCATAGTGTTGCCTTAGAATAGATATTTTAATAGGTTTAGATTTAGGTGAGGATTCGAACCAATGCCGTCAAGAGCTCTTCACTTGGACCAACCATGGAATCAACTGAGCCACAGTGCACATAGCTAAAAAGAAGTTTCCAAATCGCTCTCAATTAGCGCCGTGGGCGTTAGCCTCATGTGAGTTAAGAAATATATTAACTAGATAGCATTCAGGGAACACCTACATCGTCCAAATGACAAGAAAATGTACTATTTCGCAATTTTAAAGAGAGTGAATAAATGATTCAGATTATGAAAAAAGCTCGCAAAGTGCACGCGAGTCAAAGTTATGCAGATACACCCACAAAGGAAAAGTGAAAAACGATTCCGAGCGCTTTCGTCTTTATTCTTAAAGACCTTTCCAATTATGTATCCTGATTTGGATCTGACCCATATCTAATCAGCTCTTTCTCTGCTCTAGGCCCGCCAATTTACAAAGAGTTATCTTATACAAAAAAAGACATAAGCAAACAAACAAGGATGATCACTTATGCAGTCCTGTCCACGAAGCTCAGAACGCCTTTATTTCAATCACAACATCTTCCATACTGTAGGGAAATCGATATCCACCCTTCAAACAAAGGCCCTATTCGATCACCACAACGTCCTGGCGTTTGGCAGCGTAACCCGATTACTTACCGCCCCCCCTCGATTTGCGGACCACCAGAAGGCCTCCTCCAACCACGAGATGCACGAATCATCAGATTCCTGGGCCGGCGAGCATAACATTGGTTAAACCGGTACTATTTCCTCTAAGAGTTTAGATCTAATTTCGCGTCATAGACGAAATTAGAGGAGCGGCGACCAAAAGCCAGAAGATGCCTTTAGGGCTGAGTGAAAGACGCTCGGAGAAGAGCCGTTAGAGGAGCGAGGCTTAATTCCTATGCCCCCTCCCCTCGCTTTCCCCTACCACCAGTGGGTTAGTAAAGTATATAGGCGGATAACTGGAGAAGAACGGGGAAGATCAAGTTAGTGATCGACACGACGAAGTCCGGCGCAGTGCCCGGCAATCAAAGAAAGGAACAACGAAGAAGCTCATTCTAAGCCAGTTCCTGGTGTTACACCGAAAATTAGCAACTTGTCTCGAAGAAGATCGAGTTAGTGATCGACACGATGAAGTCCGGCGCAGTGCGCGGCAATCAAAGAAAGGATCAGAGAAGAAGCTCACACTGAGCCAGTTCCTGGTGGTCACACCAAAGTTAGCTTTTGTATTGAGGATCAATCTCAATCATTTCTCGTCAGAGAAACCTCCTTCCCCGGTTTGCAACAAAAAAACAGAGATTATCCTCGCCATTTAGGAATACCCAAAGTGAACTCCCTCCCCCCTTCCCAGTTGTCAAAGGATTCGCTTGTTTGCTCATCGCTCGTCAGTGCGAAACATTTCAAGATTAACCCGAAGATTGGAAAAAGCATACCTTCACGGTCCCGTTGTTTAAATCATCTGACTAAGACAACGTGCTTAACGCCACCCGTCGCCCTCACAGAAATCACCTGTTGCTTCAAGCCCGTCTCCGCGCCAGTCAAACGGATAGGTGTCTGTGAACACGTCCACGCGCCTAACCGCAAAGACATTTTTTCGTCTACAGAAAAATTCAAGGCCAAGGTCATTCCCCAGCCAGATTCACGTGTGGTTGTTTTAAAGGTAAAGAAATTCCATTATTTTGGAGCGTCAATTAGCGCCAATATTAAAGTGAGCTTTGGGTCAACCATTACTTTATATTCATTTGGTTTAAATTAATAAGTCTTACATAAACTCGTTTAATTCATAGCTGTATAGTTTTTGTTGTTTTTTCTTTCACTTTTTATGTTGTAATTAAAGATATAGTTTCTTTAGAAGTATATAATTCAATCCTCGAAATGCTACACTTGGCACTAGAAATCCTCAAAGATTAAATAACGATAAAATAATATAGCACTCTTAGAGAAAACGTAATCAAGGAGTTATTTTAGTACGTAACAAACCTATGTACGTATACTACCAACTCGGCCCTTACAATACTATGACATAAATATATTTAGCTACTTAAGGGTAAATGTTATGCAAGTGTGGATGAGTAAAACTAAAGTTATCAGCAGATAAGCACTTAACTAAAATAAATGAAGTGTTTAAAATGTTTCAAACAACAGCGGAAACAAATTATATTCGAATATTACGACTGAATCATCAGTATATAACATTTGTATAAGTTATAAGTAATTAGTATATAGTGTGGATTCCTTTATTCTCGACGATGCTTTGACATCTGCAATAAAAAAGGAATCACCCGTTGACAGTCTTGTCCAGTAATCTTCTTCCATTCATCTTTTAAATGATTTCTAAGACTTCGTGAACTGTTTCCGGATCCCTCGCTGTAGGCCTCTCTCCGAATGTCTTCCAAATATTTTCAATGAGATTCAGGTCAGGAGTCTATGTAGGACAGTTCAGAACATTGATGTGCTCGTCGTCCAGGTAGATTCTTCACTGACTTGGCCGTGGGGCAGGGGGCATTATCCTGCATGAAGACTGCAAGTTGAGCTTCGGAGGCCCACAAATGGGAAAACATTCACTGTGCCCTGTAAGCACACATGTAGCCCAGTGCCTTTTAGCGTAATCACACCCCAGACCATGACATTTATTTCGCAAACTTCACAATCTTTTAGTGCAATTGACAATCTTTCGCCTGTTCTGCGACGAACGAAACTCTTTCCAACGGATCCGAACAAATTAAACTTAGATTTATTATTGGCGTGGACTTGACTCCATTGGTCATCCGTCCATACAAAGGTCAGATGCGATTTCAAGACGAGTCTTCTCGTTTTTCGAACTGATCCATAGCTTAATCTTGGATGTGCGACAGTGAAGATTGTCTTCCTCTAGCCTTCCCTTTTTCAGGTTTTCCTTGGCCTATAGGTTGAGTAAATAGCCTAACATAAACTTGTTTTGTCATAAGTTGACAGAATATTATGGGGTACACTTTTGGAGCGCTTAACAGTCTGTGCAATGACTCCAATTGAAAGATCATATTGGTTGCGCAGCTTTACGATCAGCTCTCGGGCATAAAAAAAGAGAGAGAGAAAAGAATGACAGATTTCTTAGTCATGTTACCTGGACGACAGCTGGCAAGAAAATGACGTAACGTATACGAGAATAAACCAGTTATTTGCTATGCAAACATTGCTGGTTCTCTTTACAAGAAACCTTAGCGTTCGGATCATTTTGGAAACTTCAATTATTATAGAATATTGCTTATCTGCCGTTTTATTTATCAAAATTTACAGTCTTTTCCATACGTAGTTTATACCTATAGGTTATCATACACTAATTTTCGAAACCTTGGATTTTCTCTTGTCAAAATTATCGAAGTTGTTATGATAGAAATGCAGCCGTTCTGGTATTTTTAGATGATACTGGATGTACCTCCGCCAACTATGATGGCGAGGGTATAAAAGATAGGCAGTGGATAATAAAATAAACTAACATTATTTTCCAATGCCCAGAAACGATTTTTAAAAGTATTCAGATTTAGACAGCGGCTCGTCTGTTAGAGAGTTGTTCCCAGCAGTGAGGTGCATTTGCTAGCATCTGGCACAAAGAAAAAGGAAGGAAAAACGGCGATGCGACTGCCAACTCAACAATAAGGACGTCAAAACGAGTTCAAATATGTATTCTTTTGTGTGCCATTTGCTTAATATAAAGAGAACCCGGCGATTCATTCCATTTCTTCTAGGGTTTCAAACAGAAATACTTAATTGCATCTTACATTATTTCTTCCTAGAAGTGGCTGAGGAATGCTTTGGTCAATTTGGCTATTTCGTTCCTGACTATATTTAGCTAAGCAGATGTAATATACCTTGTTGAATCTTCCTTATGTTGTATAATACTTCCATAGATATTAGCATGTTATAAATTTAGTTGTGGGTTATATGTTTTATTATTTTATCATAGTTGAAAGTGGTGATGGCTTATATATAGTGTGTCCTAAAAGCATGTATACATTATTCAAAAACTTAAAATAAGCAAACCAAACATTGAAATCAATGCGCCATTGTGCTCTTTGATTTGCAGTGTTAGAAACACATTTTAGAATTGAATATGACTCAAAGGTACCCCCAAAATGATCATTTTAAAGTTTTAGAAAATTATATAATGGGTTCACAGGTTGAACCAAAAAAAACATCTGATGGAGGGAAATCTGAAGAGTGCCCTGAGAAGAGCGCTGGTTCCTTGAGGTGTCATTATCTCTCCTTTTTAAAGTCCAAGAAGGAAGTCTGGTCATAAGACGATTTTTTTTTCATAGGACGGTTTTTCTTTTAAAAGACTTGATTTTTGGATCCTAAGCTGGTGGGATCTGGGCAAGCGAGCAAACATGTATTTTAAACTACAAAAACTCAAAACAAGCGCTCAAAAGTCTACTGCCCAGATCGCTTAAATAATTGAGGATAGCTAGTGCGAATTTTAACTTCCTGAATTTCAGTGCCTGACCTAGAATATAATTAAATCTAAATGTCTTCTAACATTACATAATTTAAACAGGTCAATTAAAATACTTCAAATGTCTCTCATTTTCGTTAACAGTTACATTTGTACGAGTAAATGAAATAAATAAATTTTTCTCTCCGTTATTATAAAGAAATTTAACAGAATTTAAAAAAGAAACGAAAGACTGTAATATAGTAATTTGGGGTTAGTATATATAATATTAGTGTAAAATTTCTATAGATAATAATTTCAATCTTATTTCTTCGAGTTTAATTGACGATAAAAATAGAATGTTTGTTCTACATAGAGACTTGAAATAAGAGAAATGGTGACATTTGGCAATCATGTAAGGTATGACTTGAGAAAACAACAATGTAATTGATTTCGCTTCTTTTTGCAAAGTAATATAAATATAATTAAAATAAAACATTATTTACTATAACAATGTAATGGATTTCTTTTGTTTTGTAATCGTTATATAACTGATTAAAATAGAAACAATTTTACTATAAAATAATCTCCAAAAGTTATATTTAATACTATAAAAACGCTATATATGTAGTCCACCTCTATCTCAGGAATATATTATTAAAGGAATCTACAGAATCTAATTGAATTGCTTAGGATCAATGATCCAACAAATATATGATTTAATTAAGTAAAGTGAGTAAATATATTACTATGTTAAATTAATATTAAATGTATTAAGCGGTCCAATATGAACTCGGTTTGTTTAATTAAGGGCCCTAAAGAGTAAGTCACTCTTTCGTCCTAACATTAAAGGTGTGAGGGAACAAGCACGTGATGGGAGAAATAACGTCACTTTTAAGCATTGCCTCCATGTGATGAGCCTCGTTGTAGCTTACAAGCAATTTTCGAAGCTCAAAAACGTGAGAAAGTAAAGGAGCGGGCTTATAGAATGCAGCCCTTATCAATGCTAGTATTTAAACAAGACAAGAAGTCCCCCTCTCCACTTCCAACCCCGATGGGAGCGGCTGAGACAAACGCCAGCCGGGCCGCGTTCGCCATTACTCAAACGACGGGCGATAGTCCCCCCCCCCTTCTATGGGGTAAGCTCCCTCACTCGAAGGCGTCCATATGTACCCGTGTGAGGAGGAATCGCGAGAGATTAGTGCGAGAGAAGCTCACGAGAGCAGACGATCTTACTCCTTCTCGATTCAGGTTGTCATACGCCGAAGGCAAGGAAACGTTGTGAGATAAAACCGAGTATCCCTCCTTGGATAAAACAAATATCCACCCTAGAACGAGTTATGAACTCTTCTCCCCGTAGGAATACCCGTCTGAATCCGCGCAACGACGCTATCTACAAACGAACACCAAGTCTTGTCCCAAAAGGCTTCAGTGAAGATTAATCTTAGCGTAATACCCCCTTAATTACGCATAGTCGACCAAACAAACCGTTTGATGTCTCGGAGAAACTCACCCTCCGTTTTCTTCAAAGGAATTTACATCGAAAGAATTCCCAGCCTCCCTTCTCGAAGGCTGTGCTACCCATCCCCCTACCGTCATCTTAAAAGAATACTTCAACTACAAGCAAGTTGACCCTGGACTCCGTCGAAGTGACCCAACTATCATCTCACCGCTTCGCCGGAAACGACCATCGTCTCCCCCAACCCCTCCATTTTTGTACAAGGTATTGTAACGAATATTTTAGCTTCCCAAATTTATAATTGCCGTCTACCGTTTCTCCATTATCATTTGTGTGCTTATCATGTCCCCGTGTAAAGCTCAAATTTCAATTCCATCCAGCCTACCCAATTTTATTGCATTATAGAATACCTAGTCTTCTTAACAGCCCGTTGACCACTGTAACTATTGGTCTTATATGTCTGTTTATTGTTGTCCCATTTAACTTCAATTATTAATATTTATTAAAGTCTATTTTTGCCGACTCCTTTACTTTCCGACCCTTGAGCTCATCATAGCCGTGTAACAGCCTGTAACTAAGTGAGATTTGGAACTCTCAGCCAATACCAAGATTTAAAGTAGCATCTATTGCACTAGCCCTCCCTTGCGAGGATCTGACCTCGTAACCGGACCTCGGCCTACCCAAAGTTATTAAAAGAAAACCCCCGTGCACTCTAAACTCAAATATAATAGATGTATGTATGTTATATAGAGCTATACCACGACAAAAGGGAAATGGCGTATTAATTCCTCGTACTATTATTATATAGTAATGTAAGACTTGATAATCGTGTAAGAATTGGTAAAATAAGTTTATGAAAGTTGAGAGGATAAATTTAATATTATGGAACTAATCAAATATATAAATTAAGTATAAATCAATGTTAAAATACCGCATTCATGTATGCGGGCCGTTGATGTAAAGAGAAAGATGGACTGTGTTTAAGGATGAATTATTTTATCAAGAAAATACATCTGAAGACGATTCCAAAGTTCTCGCCGAATAAAGAATATTGAATCTAGCTCCAATATTCCTTTTACCTTTGAGGAAATTTCTGATCACCTTTACCCAGCCTACAATCAAGCAAGAAGAGAGCTTTCTACTCTTTTGAAGTCAGAACCTTGTGATTACCAGGCATTCACAGTAAAAGCAAACAGGCAGCCGCCAAGCCGAATCAAGAAACCCATTTGGCTGCACCAAGAGTGGTACCAAACTCGGTGATAACTCACCCTTGGTAATCACACCACTCTCGAAGAGGCTTGCCCAGCTTATACAACTATAGATTCACTGATTGGCAGACTTGAAATGAAAATGTTTGTATGGATATCTCTACACGCTTTTTAAAATATACTCTTTAATTTTTTAGCTGATGTAGATCTTCTAGAGTATACTTCCCTTCTAAATGGCCCCATAAAAAAGTTAAGTTGGTTCAAATTTTGTTGACGTGGTTTATACTCATACTACTTCGTCGTCCGATCTATTGATTATGAAAAGTTTTATCAACGTAGTTACAGCCATCGCGATGGTCATAAACAGATACTTCATCTTGTTGAAGGTAAATGTCTTCATATCCGAAAAACTGTTGAATCGTACAAGAACCTTTTTCCCGAAGCATGTTGAGGTAGCTATAGCGGGTGACTAGAAAATAAAAAAGGAAGGGTCCAACCAACCTTTTTGAAGAAAAAAACACACCTGACAGTTAAACCCGGTAAATTTATGTCATTCCACATAAGTGTGGATTTTCTTGTGATCAGTATGTGTAATTTTGACGATTAGTTATCATACTATTCAACTTACATGTATCCATATCAGACCACACAATTTTGCGATATGGATCAATCTCATTCAAGATATGTAATTATATAGGGATGGAAGATTTTCATTTAGCATTCTCCTAAATTATGTGGACAATACTTTTACATTTCGTTGTTTCACAACACATTGTCTCAAAGATTTTCTTGGCAATCGGTTGAATACCTGTAGCACTTCATCAGAAGTTTAAGTATCTGCTGCCTTTGGACGCCAATTCCCTTGCTTGTACATATCATACACAGTACCGTATACTTCAAATTTCTTACAGATATGTGAAATGGTATGTAAAGTTGGAGGATTAACTGTCCATTGTTGTTGAACCTTTACTCTTAACAACTTTAAGATACGAATTAATATCCTCTTTCCTTACTCAAATGATAAGCGCGCACTTGCATTTTCTATGTTTAAAGGCGGTTCGTGTTTGGGAAAGGGCTTGCAAGCAGACGTCTAACTTTGGTAAAATCCAAGGCAGTATAGAAGGGCGTTTTTATAACATAATATCATGAAATGGAATTTACACTCTCTTTTGAAGAAAAATAATTCATATACTTTTGGGATGTAAGCCTTATTATGGGATTATATTTCGAAAGATTAGGCCAAGTTTAGAATTGTGTCGTTGTGAGTTGTGTACTATTTTGTGGATATTGAAACGAGGAAATGCCTATTTCTCTAATTGAGGAGGGTATGGGGCTAGATTTGAATGCGCTAGGTGATAGTCGGAGAACCTGATGGTGTAGACATGGAAGGAAAGATTGTGTGCCGCGGCATATAAATGGCTTCCATAATTCTATTATTTGGAGAGGAGTTTTTTGTAAGCATAAAAAGAGAGAGGGTTTACTAAATCACCACCAAGGACTTCTCTTATATTTCTTATATTTGGGGTTTTCTTCTTTTGATGCAGGGAGGCAGTGCGACAAATAGTGAGATCTTAACCTGAGATTGCAATAACGACGATCAGACTGGGTTTTAAGCAAAAACAAATTCAAATAATTTTATATGGCTTTGAAGCTGCTTAAATATAGACTGACACTAAACTGACCAATGAACTCTGTATGCTTCTTTTGGATCATTCTCTTCCTTCTTTGTGGTTGTTTTTCTTGAAATTTCCTAAATTCTAGTGGTAATTTAACAGCTCAGCCAAATCATTTACGCCTATTAGGACATCATTAAAACCACCTTCTCTATATTCTTTTAGCCATGATGATAGTTTTTCAAATGACTCCATTCCTTCATCAATGCCTTTTGTTTCACCTTGAAGTTCCTTGCTTACATAGTTAAGTTTAAAAAGTAAATCATGCCAAAATATCAAAGAAACTAAAAATTTATAGTCTTTTAGCTGGTTTGCTAAAGCATCTGTCTCTGTTTTACCTTGCTTGGGGTCATCTGTTATCCCTGATATTTCAACAAGTGCGTCATATACTTCTCCAATCTGATAATGAATAGCTTTAACACTATCAATCCGACACTCCCACCTTGTGTCACTCAAGGGCTTCACTGATAGCTTAGGTACATGTTTTTTAAAAACTGCCCACCTCTTAGTTGATGCTGAGAACATTATGTAAATCGTTTGCAAGATCCAAAACAATGTTATAGCATCTGTACAACACTTGGATATATCTCTAAGTAACAGGTTATAAGTACAAAGAAAGCTCTTGGATTATCCTGTAACAGCCGTGCTTGCACTCCGGATGTGTGATCTTTCATGTTGCTGCCGTTGTCATAACCTTGGCTTCGAATGTCTTTGTCGAGGAATAAGTCATCTCCCCAGACAACACGTCTATATATACATATATGTATCTATTGGTTGGGAGGAAAGAGATAAAAGCCACGAGAATAAGTATATATACAGTTATATACACACTTCGTAAAAGTAATCCGTTGATTACGAGGTATAGGATTGCGATTCTAATACAGGGGCCAATAGCGTTTAATGAGTTTACCAAGTTGCAGTTCAAGGATATATTTAAAGAGTGAAAACCAAAAGTATAATTTTAATAAGTTACTAGTTAACATATGTATACATACGGAAAATATAGGAAATGTAAATAAGGATAATATTGACAGACTATAAAAAATTCACAAGCGAGTAACGTTAATTACTTGTTAATTAGCTTTTAAATGGGATACTATGAATCAATTATACAGAAGGAATATTTAAAAGTCGAAAAGCGGGTCAATTAACGGGAGATGCAAACAAAGGTCGTTTTACCTTAAAGAGAGTCACCTCTAGGAAGCAAAATCCTTTAGCAAGTCGGCGCAAGGGTAATGGAGACGGAAAATGGTCGTGATTCTCGGCCGAATATCCTTGATGCTGATGAGGAGGAAGGGGTGGGGGGGTCCAGAAAACGAGTTCACGATCCTCCTTGAGGACGGATGATGGCTCCTCTGCTCCAGAGAAGTGCAATCTCCAGAAATCAGGAAACTGGAGATCCTTGAGAAAGGGAGTTCTAGATGAGACGAGAGGAATACCAGCCAGTCCTTCGGGGATGAAGCGATGATTCGAGGCTTGCTCTGAACAGAGTAAGCCTTCACAAAAAAGATGGATCTGCCTGGTGAGATACAACCTTGATGGTATACGCGAATACCAGGGACTTGGGGAAAGAGACACACGATCTGAACCGAAGGCGACAAGATCTCAAACTCAATCTGCCGATCTATGAAAAACCTAGGTTATTTATATGAGTGCCATTTTTATGGTGCTCGATTGCTGGAAGGCACATACGTATGTAAGAAAGCTTTTGGCGCCTAAAGAGATTAACTTTTGTCGCCCGACACCGGTCTTAATCGTCTCCAACGATGTGGGTGGGAACTTTCGGGTATCCTTTTCCCGACTACGGAGATTAGCATTTCTTGGCGAGGTGAAAGCTTTTATCGCCCAGCTTAAGTACACCTGTGAGGCGCTGACAGATATTCAAATTATTTCTTCTTTTATTTTTCTCCTTGGATATAGGGCTTACTCCACGTGGAGTTATACTTAGGAGCCATATGGAGGGAAGGAATTCAAGAAACAAATGAAGGGGATATTCTTCTTGGCGTCCCTTTTACCTGACAGTCTTTCACCTCTAATTTAATTCCTCCAGTGTGTTTAATAATGTTTTATATCAATTTTCTCCTGTGCTACTTTCAACCAGCATAAACTGTATGAAATGTTCGTAAACACCTGAAAGAGCCAAGTTCCTATCAGAAACAGACCTGATCGTTAGAGACATTTGCTCCTGGTGACTCATGTCAGGCATGCAGTCTAAAATTATGGCATAGTACTTAGCTGCTTTTACGCGATTCAGTATCTCATTCCAAACAACTGTAGCCAAATAATGTCTAGTAGGAGGGGCGGTCAATAAGTTTTGCAATTCAGATAAGGAAATGAGATATGAGGAAAAGTGTTTTATTATTTTTTAATATAACTCCCCTCGACTTCAATGCCCTTGCGCCACTTGTCCCTGAGGCTTCGAATTCCGGACAACCAGAAATCTCCGGACTGCTGTTCAATCCACTCCTGGACGGCGAGCTGGACATCTTCATCGTCCCCAAACCAGCGTCCACGCAGTGCAGCCTTGAGCTGGCGGAATAAAAAGGAGTCGCTAGGGGCCAGATCTAGGTTGAGCTCCTCGAATCCGCACACGCGCAGGGCAGTTTGTGAAACTCTGGCCTTGTGGACTTTGACGACGTTGGAATCGATCATGGGGCATGAGGTTTGTAGGGACCCAATGGGCAGAGACCTTGGTCATGGCCAAATTGTCGTGGACGATGTTGATAACACTTCCATGTGATATTCTAAGTTCTCGCTCGATTTCTTCAACCTTCACCCGTCGATTTTCATGGATCTCTTTCACATTCTTGCCTTCCTTGGTAAAAATTTGATCACTGCGCGGTGCTCAACCTTCTCCATTGTTGAAAGATTTGTGACTGACGATCTGCGATCAGCTACTGCTTCTTAAATAGACGAGGCAGGAGCGTGCGGCTGCAGGTCCTGACTTGTCATAACTTGTCGTAACACCCCCACAAACAGCCATCCCTCTTCCTCTGTTTTGCCCTACCGATTCTCAAAACTTATTGACCGCCCCTCGTATGTCATTCTGAATATCTTTTCCTAAATAGTGATTATGAATTTCGTTGGCTTTGACTTTGCCTAAATGTTCTTCAAGAACAGGGTCAAACTTTCCAAGCAGCACCACTAAACCTAAAAAAATTCCATTGTGTACACTAGGGTGATGACTTTTTTACAACCTCATATCCCTGTGTCATAATTTGATGAGCTTTAATTAAAGATTATATAAAATCTTACTTTCAAGATGATTTGCTAAAAAATCTCCCGCCTAAAATGATTTTAAAAATTTTATTTGTCAGCTTTTTTGTTCAGTTTTTGAAGTCACTGGCAGTATATACAAGATTGAACACAAGTTCATGAGTCACATATATATATAACATTATATAGGGTCATCAAACACACAAGGAAGTAAATTAGTTACAATAATGTTATTGGACAGGATGAATCTCAGTGATAGGTTGTCCTTGTTGCGGCAAGACCCGTGCAAGTATTGCATAACTTTGAACGCACGCTCACAGCACTGGTTGTGTCGAGGTTTAGTGAATGGGTAATCCCAGTCCCACTTCCTGGACATATATTTTATTACCGCACCGAGGTAAAGCGAAGAGGAAGTGTATCCAATACACCTACCTTAGCCACTTCCGGTGAATAAGAATAACCCCGGTGCGTACCTTTTGATCAAAACTAAGATGATGAGACCCTGAGTGTGTCCCCACTCAGTAAAAGTCAATCATGGAGGGATCGGTGTAATATTGAGATTTAAGCCGAGTAGATTGCTTAATAATTGCCAAAGGATCGTCCAAAATAGTTAAACACACAGATACAAAAATAATCTTTAATGTACATGAATTTGAAATAAGCAACAGCGTATATAAATATAAATCAAATTAAACTTGCACTGAATAAGTAAGTCTACAAAAATGTCGTGGGGATTACTTGAAAATTACTCACTAGGATGCTTGCGTCTTAATGGCACCCGCCAGAACGAATGGAATATTATTATTGAGTTAAACACTGAATTAAGCACTTCTAACACCCGAGGTTATGGGCTCGGGATGGGAAGTCTAGTTCACAAACAAACTGGTGAAGTTAGGGGAGGGAATAATTCAATTAATGATACCTTTGAGTTCGTAAGTATTTTTGAAGGTAACAGTGATGATCTTCTCCTGGTGACGATAAATGCACCTAGTACGGCAGTCCGAGGTTACCGAATGAGAAGGTAATCCTAGACCGGTGATATACTGATCCTATGCCGGATAACGAAGGTGAGCCAAACGGTGGTTCAAATCAGACTTCTTCTTCCTCGAAGTGACTGTCCGATTATTCGGCTCCTGGAGTGGGTAGCCATAACCGATTACCTAGTTACGTCTAGGGTAATCCGCAGAGGCAGGTGCTGTGAAACCTCTGACTCTGAAGAAGGCGGGGGGAGGGAGTCTGCGAGAAGTTTGGTACCTACAAGTACCGTGACGGCAACACACCAATTCTCCGAGAAGATCCTTTTTTGAAACGGGCAAACTGTTTCTTATGTGGATCGAGCTCCACCTCACAACGTAGGTCCAAGATCTTCTGCCTGACTCCAGGGAGAAGTTTTCCTTTTATTTCCCTCACGAGCAGAAATCAAGAGAGAGTACTGAATTCTCATAAAATCCGTATCGCCGCGCGAAAGACCCCTTTTCATCTGTGGGCAGACAGTATGTATTTCACACCTTCGAGCCCCCTCGGAGTTTACGATGGCGCGAAAAAGGGGCGATAGAGAATTCAGGACTAGTGCATTTGTGAAAAAGGGAGGGACACGGAGCTTGTGTCGGAGTATTTCTGCGTACACTTATGTACGCGGTATTTAGACTTCTACAGGTTGCTTCAGGCAATATTGATTGAAAATTTATCTGTTTCCCAGTGGGTTTTCAAGCATTTAAGACCTGTTGGGTATTCATTCAGAGCTTCAGATAGTTCATAAAAATCTTTAGCGCGGAACAAGTGGACGCTGAACCAATGGTCAGCCCATGAGCAAGAAATAAATGAACAGATTTTACGCAGCCTGCTCTGGGTGTCAGGCATGAGAATGAACGCAAGAAGGGCTCGAATGGCACGATAGTTCCAACGTCCATTGCTGAAGTTTGGGATCTTTTGAAACTTTACAAAGGGGACCTCATTCATCTCAGTAAAGTGACGGAAGACACGCGTCTCTCAAGCTGCTTGTTTCCTTAATCTTATTTTTACCGTGGCTGAAGGCTGCTTTCAATTTATCATAGTTGCTCATCAAATCCTTCACAAAGAAGTACTCTATATTTGGTGATTTAGTCGACCCATGGAGCTCATCGTCCATGACAACGCGAAGAATCCGATCCAGGACATGGTGCTGGCAACTGACAAACTTGGGTTTGGGGTAACCTTCATCTTCGAACATTTGCTGCAGTCGAACAACAACGACTGTCTTTTTGCCGGTATTTACGCTTGTTGTGTCGGCGGCAAGCATAACAATTGATCCCCACAGGTTGAACTCCTCTAACACACCCTGGAGCCCTTTTGCAATTGTTACAGCTTTCCCATCTTTCAATTTGAGCGCTTCCAACTTTATTTCCTTCGCTTCATTCTTGAGGACCACGACCTGATATTCAAGCGTGCTCACCAAGTGCTTCTTCACCTGAGCAGCTCTCGTGTATATAGCCTTGTGGATTGCTGACTGACGTGGGGTTGGGATTTCAATGCCCTTACCAGAAAGCTGGCGACATACCTTTGCTGCTCTGTGGGACGACAGCTTTGAGCTTGTAGAAAGGAGTCTTGCTAAGCCTGTTGGGTTATGCTTCCTTTTCCTCGTTGATGCTGCATTCTCATCCTCCCAAGAACTGTCTTCGCTGTTATTGGGTGAGTCTGTGCTAGTTTCGAAACAATCAGGTGGTGCTGAGCTGGAAAGTGGGGACACAGTCGCTTCCATTGCCTTCTTTCGCTTGGATGGGTATATGGTCTTGGCACTAGCAGGTTTATCAGTGGAATAACCAACCTAGCCTTTGGTCAAAATTTGTTGTTTATAGAGATTCTCATCTTCTTTGCACAACCAGTTGCCTTTCACCTTGGTCACGTCAAAGAGCCAACGCTAGTTAACAAATTTGTTTCCAAATTTCCCCCTATAAATTCTTTCTTCAACTACCTCCATTTTTCCTACCAGTGATGAGCCAAAACAACCCCATGTTACGATTGATCCACCAACGAATTAGACTGTAGGATCGTATTCTTTGCGGCATAAGCTGCACACTTTTTTCTCCAAACCCCGATGTTTGAATTTCGATTTAAAGGTTCTAGTTTCGTTTCATCTGGCCCAAGGATTTGTTCCCAGAACGTTGCCGGTATATTTAAACGTTCATTTGCAAACGCCAAACGAACTTTACAGTGAGTTTTCTTAAGGAGTGGGGTCTTTCTTGGAGTAAGAGAAAAATATTTCATAACGACGAAGTTTCCTACTTATTGTATTCCTGCTAACTTCAAAATCATTTATTTCCTAGTCTTCCTGCAACTCTGTAAGGTAGTCTGTGGTTTATCACATATTGTTCTAACAAGTTGACGAGCTGCACGTTCGGTTAACATCCCAGGGCGACCTAAACGATCCAAAAGATGAATTGAATTACGAGGTTTCCAGTTGTGTATTATAATAACAGCTGAATTAAGAGGTACTTTAGCTGTTCAGAGATCTTTTTGTACCTAAAGCCACTCTTATGAAGGGCTACAATGCGTTCACGAAGATCTTGACTTATTTGTTTGTTTTTTCCCATGATGAAGATGTTGACACTACAACTATCTTGTAAGGAATGATGCAGTAGTCTTACACGATGATAAAGAAACCTCGCATTTAGTTTAGAATATTCTAAATATTCGAGAACAAATGAGGATTAATTTTTAATGAGATATAGTACAGTTGTAACCTATGTATATGAATCTGTTGTATACTTTTGCGTTGTCCAATTTCACTATTGGCCTTATAAAGTTTTTCCTGTTTATGATTTTACTTTCTATTTATTATATTGTATTTATTACATAAAGTTCCATGTGCGTTGTAAATTTCATTAACCTGCGTTAACTAAAGTATGTAAATTTGAAATTCTAATAGTGTGGTGTAAACTTTTGCGGCCCCCTGTGCATAAGAGTTAAATCAGATGGGGTACCTTTAGCGATGAAGGTCAAAGCGAGGTACAGAAAGGGCAACTACAGGGTTTAAAACTAGTGCAATAAGGTAAATGGTGAAATTTTAATGCGTAACTGCACGCACATTGTGTGCTCTGGCCTCGTTTCCGAAGACTAGGCAGCGGTTTGTGACCAAACCGCAAATATACTTCAAATGGAATTCAGGCTGGTTTTAGTGCGTTTATAGTAACATCGGAGCGTTCTTTATCTGGAGCTAAATGGTCCTTTCGTCGCTTCTGAGGACTTTAGTTAGAAGTGGGCCCTGGCACTTATGTAACTCAGTTGAAATATATTTCTGATGGAATGCAAGTTGCTCATGGGGACCAGGACGTAAAATTCTTCAAAGGAAACGCTGGTGGCTCCTAGTGCATCTGTGACCAGGCTGTATGATATTTGGACAGAGACTTCATAACTAACCTCTGGGAAGCAGTGAGCCCATTTGTTACTCCCGAAAGTTGGTGAGGCAGATCTACTGCGGCGACAACGCAGCCGTCAAGGAGGAAGAAACTGCAACATAGTGAAGGCTCGAAGATGCAGGTTTGCCACTGTATATAAAAAACCTCCCTTGCCTCTTAATTCTGACTAAAGAGAAAGAAAGGGGGATCAGACTGGGTTTTAAGCAAAGACGATGTTTGTTTTTTTATTCTTTCATGTTAACCTCTTTTACTACCCCTAGTCTGCTCGTGTTCTTCTGATTTTTCATTTGTATCAGCTGGTTAAATATGTGAGAAGCTTTTCGGGTCTCTTCTTCGAGTGGCCAATGGAAAGAACAAATGTGGATTATACATTTGTTCTTTCCATTGGCCACTTGACAGTGACGTAAAATAATTATAATTTTTTTTTAATTCCGGTGAAGAGAATTGGGTCTCTGCAAATGAATCAAGTTTAAAATAAAACTAGTTTGTTGCTGTTAGCTATTTTAAAAAAAGAAAAATGCCCGAAAATTCCGTAGAAAATATATTTATTACTGGAACGTTGGGTATAGGCAGTTCTCTAATATGAGATTTTCAGGTCATTCAGGGGTCCAATAAGTGTCAACCTTTATCAGAGTAGGAGGGGGTTGGGGCTTTTTTTCTATTGAAGTTTATGGCTGTTGAAGTTTTTCAGTAAATATATTAAATCCCTTTTACGTTGTATATCTAACTATCTCGTCTATGGAGTTTTGTAACTGCGGGTGTATATCTGCTGGTCTGGTCCTAGGAGCCAGAATACGAATTCATCCACGTAGAGAGAGCCTATTATTGATGGATGTACATTTAGTGATAAATTGTTAAAGTGATAGTTAAAAGGGTTGTACTGAGGACGCTTCTCTGAAGTACTTACTCCATGTTGCTGATGCATGCGAGATCGGTCTTCCCGTAGGTCCAGAGTGAATCGCCTGTTGGAGAGCAAATTGTAAATGAAAATGGGCAATAAACATCTCACGGAAACCACTGTTGTGAAATTGGGTAAAATATGTCTCCACCATACAATGCCATATAATTTTGTAAGATGAAAATATACTGCCTTTATTTCTTTAAGGGACATTACTAAGAAGACAACGAGATTAATGTATTTCAGTTTCCACTTTAATCAGGCGTTAACCATCTTTTGTAGGACTTTACATAAACAGCCAGTGATGGAAATTGGTCTATAGTTGCTCGGGATCGAGGCTTTTTTTGTTTTAAAGAAAGGTAGCACTGTGGCTTGTTGACCATCAGCGTATAAAGAAACAGTTGTCTAAAGACTACTAATTAATTGTAGTAGAAAAGCATGTTTTGGCCACCACTAGAAGTAAACTCTATGCCATTATGAGATATTTGCTTTTGCTTTGATTCACTTCCAAAATCACCGAGGGCATTGAGTGCTTGGAGTGAATTTGGAGGACGTTGCATGGATACTATTTACTCTGAATGAATGTAAGGAAAGATATTTGATTTTGTGCATTATTATAGTAAATAATAAACTTCATATTAAGCGAAATAATATGGAATTATTCACTTCAGCGATAATTAATTTGGTATTATTACACTGACTATATCGCTTCACTTTAGGTACTTTAAAAACAAACATTCAGATTTAGACAGGCGTTATTTCTAGCTTTATCGGTGTTTGTGGAGAATGGGATGAACTTTGATTGTGAACTGGTGGACTGAAGAACTATGCCTCGTCTCGATAAGTTGGTTCTATTGCGTACCAAATTGCTGGGAGTCAGACATGACGATGCTTGGAGAAGAATTACGTGCCCAGCCAAGTTGCTCTATCTATATCTCTCTCTCTCTCTCTCTCTCTCTCACTCGAGACGCCTCCTTGTCGTGAGGAGAGAGCTTGCGTGTACCGTAGATTTTTCTATCTATGTCGTCGGGGGTACCTTTATGGTACCCTTGGTAGGGTTAACCTTGCCGAATTGGTCGGGAATGAGGTTTCAGACAAAGTGCGTCCATCTTCTACTCTTCTATCATGTTACTGTTTTCTCTATCCTTTCGACTGATTTAAAAAAAAAACTACTACTATCCTTTCAGCTTTATCCTTCATCTATCTAAATTTAAGGACCTGACAGCTTCCTCATGCGTCAGAAGAGAGACTTTGGAACCTTTAAAAATAACGCCAATCGGCGCTCAGTGGTTGCGAGAGACTAAGACTAGATGGGTCCTAGGCACTGGGGTGCGATGAATGGGATGAGGATAAGTGCCCCGTGACCATTAAGGGATGCCTCTGGTAGCAACTGTTCGAGATGACGGGCCTTGTTTCCAAGTTGGTTGCCAGGCCAACACAAACCCTTGGTTCGAGTCTCTTGGTGTGGCGGGATATCCATTGAACGCTACGCCGAGATCTTGGCCGCCCTGAAGGGAACTAGTAGGAGCTTAGTACGGGGCATGTTCCGCTGCTCACTTGGTGCGAATTCTATACCCCCCTTCGAGGCTACCAGTGATACTTGGTTGGGAGCCACGGCATGCCGGGTTTGAACGACTCGGTCGGACGAACAGCAGTAAAAGGAGCGTGCCGCCTTCTGAAAGATCAGAAACGGCTACGATGGATAGGCGTGAGCTACTCACGCGGGGCGAACTCACCAACCTCCCTTCTTTTTTATTGATAGGTCAGAAATTATTCAGATATATAAAGTGTTCAGCATGACTGGAAATAAAGGACCGGTTGCTCTTAAATACACATGTTCGGTGTGCATAAATTACAAGTGGTGCGTGGACTTCCCGGAGGGGTGTTACTCGAAATGCCACCTGGCAACTATCTGCTCTGACTGTGTCCGTAAAGGATAAGTGCAAGAGCTCAAGGATATATATAGATCATCTGAGGAAAAATCTGAAGCACTGGAGAGGAAGCTGTAGAACCTAGAGTCTGAACACGCGCTTCAGTTTTGCCGTCTCGATGACAGGATCGCTCTACAGGCGAGATCCTCCAGACGGTCATGGGGTCTGTGGATGATTGTGGGTTGAAAACCCGCAGATGTGTCGTGGTCGGGATGCTCCCGAGAAGAGGTCCAATCTGGATCGCTCACTTGAGGAACTTCTCATTGAACCGATGACTAGCAGATTTATGTCCGGCGGAGCGGGTGTTTTTTGTCGACCCTATACAGCATCTTTTCTTGTAGGAACGATCTCTAACAAAGGGATGTGGTGCACCCTTCCATTAAAGGAAAGGCTGTACTTTTAAACCTGATACATGATGTCATGGAGCGGACTCAAAGGACGGTCCGGCCCAGAGTGAGGGCGGACTTGCGTCAATACGCCAAAGTCATCCCTGGAACGACCTTCACGGAGGTCGCTAGCAAGGGTGCCACCACACCGCAAAAAGAGAATATAGAGACAAGTAAGACGGTAAACCTGAGATTGTAGGGAGTCCTTTATTTGGGGACTCCCTGAAAGTTCTTCTGTTTAATGCGAGGTTGATCATGAACAAGTTTCTTGAACTTTGTGACCTCGTAGCGATGGAAGAACCTGAAATGGTAACCATAACAGAATCGTGGGTAAAAACCTCAAACCGAGTTTTTTAAGGTGAATTCATGATTCCCGGTTACCGACTCTTCCAAATAGATAAAACAGACAGAGAGGGTGGCGATGTAATGTTGTATGTCAAGGATACGCTCAAATCGATAAACTGCAACATTGTATCCGACCACAAGTTACAAGATGTTGACCTAGATATAGGTCCTGCCAGATACAGGACCACGCTGCCTTACAGACCCCTGCCAAACTCGTTGAAAAGGAGGTGGATCTGTATCGGCTGCTAGGAGAACTTGTTCAAAACAGAGTGTATATTGCCATGGGTGACTTCAATACCCAAGTTGACTGGGAAACCAGAGAACCCTGTGGCGAGAACAAACTACTCCTTGAGTTCGCGAACAATGAGTTCCTGACTCAATGGGTGAGAGACCCGACGGGAGGCAATAATACCCTCGACTTAGTTTTCACCTCTGAGGATGACATCGTTGAGGATCTCTCTGTAGGCAAAGAGCTCACTGGCAGTGAACACTGAGTTTTAGATTTATAGTTAATGTCCCCAAGGTAGATTCTGGAACTGGTAAATCGAGGAAACTTGATTTGAGAAGGGCAGACTTTGCAGGTCTTAGTGCTGTATTGACTGATGCGAGGCTAGAAGAGTACGAGGATGTTGAAGATTCGTGGAATAGATTCAAAACTAGGTTCATGAGTCTTCAATCACGATTTCTCCCTTTGAAAAGCTGTCGTCGGTCTTCTGTTTAACCAAAGTGGTTTTATCGAGAAAGTGGTTAACTGCTGAGGGAGAAGAGAACGGTGTACCGTCAGTCAGAGATTTCTGGTGACTTTGACGAGTACCGTAGGCTAGCTAGGAGAGTGAAGTCCAGCATAAGGGCGCCAAAGCGTGCCGAGGAGCTCCGAGTGGCAGGAATTTGCAAGGAGAATCCCAAGGAGTTCTTTGGTTATGTAAACAGCCGTAATCCAATCCATCGCACGATTGGCCCTTTAGTGAATGAGTAGGGGGCATTAAAGCACTTAGATGCAGAAAATGCTAACCTTCTGAAAGACTACTCCTCTTAAGTGTTTACTGAAGAGTGTGGTCCCATCCCCCAGCCCACGGATTCTTACTTTGGGGAAAAACTTAAGGAAATGGACTTCACCCAAGGAGAAATAAAAAAAAAGATCACTGATCTAAAGACGAATAAGTCCCTGGCCCGGACGGGTTTCCACCTAAAGTGTTGAAGGAAGTGCGCGATTAAGTGTCACGACATCCGAGCACAATCTTCAACATGTCAATCTGGACTGGATGCGTTCCTCGAGACTCGCGTGAGGCGGAGGTGACTCCTATCTTCAAGAAAGGAAACTAGATCCAACCGTCGCACTACTGAATTATTAGTTTAACTTCGATTGTTGGTAAACTCATGTAAAGCATCATGGTAGACAAATAATCGCCTTATTTGGACTCAAATCTGCTATTGAAGAGTTCCCAGCACGGTTTCCGAAGGAATAAAGTGGTGGATGTTGTGTACTTAAACTTTCAGAAAGCCTTTGATAATGTACCCCACCACCGCCTCCTACGGAAATTGCGTGCGCTTGGCATAAACGGAAATGTAGCAGGTTGGATAGAGAACTGGCTAAGCGGCAGGCTGCAACGGGTGGTGTTGAATGGACAGGCTTCTAAGTGGGTGCTCGTTACTAACGGTGTTCCTCAAACTTCCGTCCTGGAACCACTACTTTTCATCATCTATGTTAATGACATGGATGGTGACATAGTTGCGAAGATTTCTAAATTTGCCGACGATACCAAACTAGGTATAAACATTGCAAAGGAAGGAAATACTGCCCACCTACAAGAAGATCTCCGGAAGATTGGGTGGTCGGACACGTGGCAAATACCTTTTAACGTGAACAAATGCAAAGTGATGCATATCGGCCACCGAAACCCCAAATGACCGTATATTCTTAAGGGCACCGCTCTTGAATGCACTGATACCGAGAAGGACTTGGGTGTAACAATTACTAGTGAGCTCAAGTTCTCAAAACAGTGCATTAAGGCAGAGAAGAAAGCCCAAAGGATGCTAGGCTACATAAAGTGAAAGTTTGAATATCTGAACAACGAGATAGTACTCTGTTTGTACAACCTCTTGCCCGACGGCATTTGAAATACGCCGTACAATTTTGGAGTCCTTCGTTACGAAAGAATATTCGCAAGATTAAAACGTCTGCAAGCCAGGGCAACCAAACTGATTCCTTCTATCAGACACAAAAGTTACGAAAATAGGTTACGGGAATTATATTTGTTCTCGTTTGAGCCCAGGGGGCTGCGTGGTCAGCTCATCAAAGTGTTTAAAATACTTCGAGCTTCGCCAATGTGGACTACAGGGATATTTTCAAGCTAAGCAAGAACAGAACCAGAAGTTTTTCACATATAGCATCTGTTGTACTTAGAACGCACTTCAAGGGGAAGTTGTCAGCAGCAATTTTGTTGAACAGTTCAAGTCGAGACTAGACAAAGTCTTGAAAAATCGCCGATTGGGCACATAAACCATTGTGCGAGTGTTCCTTGAGGGTGTCAATTGACATTTTCGAGAACTAACTAGGCCTGCTAAGCTGTTAGGCCAAAGGTACCCTCTTTGAATGGACCCTAAGGTCTACTAGAATACTTAGTTTCGTTGTGGCTCTTTGTGACTCTCTCTCTCTCTCATTCTCTCTCTCCTCCCCCTCTCTCTCTCTCTCTTCCTCTCTCTCTCTCTTTCTCTTTTCTCGCTGTTCCTATGTATGTGTATATATGTGTTGTAACTGTTTTTATATGTATGTGTATATAGATGAAAGATTTATATCTCTATATATCTGTCCACCTAGCCATTTCTCTCTTTCAGTCTCTCTCAATTTCTCACCCTCTTTACTGTTTTCCTCTCTTTTTTCTCTCCTTATCTCTCATCTAAATTTATCTCTTTCTTTTTCTATATCTTTAGTTTCTTCTTTACTCTCTCCTTTGTCTTCTCTGGTTCTCTCTCCTCTAACTTCCCCACATTTCCTCAACCCACCTTAATATCTAAAAAAAGGGGGAGCTATCGTGTATCTCTGTATAAATGTATGCTTCGGTATATCTGTGTATGTGTATAAATGTGTGTATATGTGTATCACCCCTACTAACAACTCTCATATATCCTTTCTAGTAAAAAGTAAGGACCTTGCGGCTACCTCATGCACCAGAAGAGAGGCTTTGGAACCTCTATAAATAACACCATTTGACGCTCACAAGTTGTGAGAGACTGGGACGGAGGAGTCAGGCCGACAGGGGACGGAATAATGTGGTGAGGCTAGTATGCGCTGAAAAGCCCACTACTAACGCATAATGCCTAACCAGCCCCTGTGACGTTCCTTTGGTGATTTAGGTTGGGCTGTTACTGGTCACACTTCCCCACCTAGTTGGCTGCCAGACTAACTGAAAGGTCTCGGGCTAGGTCACTAGTCATGGCAAGATATCCATTGAATGCCTGGGCTAAGAGTCTGGTCGCTCGATAGGGCCTAGTACGGCGCCAACCTTGGCTTTCCTTCTCCTGTCAGTTCCTGGCGAGAAACCAGTGAGAAATCACTTGTGGCTGCGGCCCGTAAGCTGCGCCACCTTTGGGACCATCTAGCCTATGGGAAAACCCTTTCGGCTAGTGTGGCAGACGAAGGGGGAGGTCTGCTAGGGAGGGGCTGAAAAGACCTCAGGGTAGGCGGATGGGGCCGGTGCGAGACCCAGCGCTAAACCTTTCCTTGTCATTTTAGTGGTCACAAGCATTGAAGATATTAGCGCGCGCCTAGTCAGCTGACAAAAGCACAAAATGCCTGGTGCCCAACAATTAAAAACTGAATGTCTTAGGTGCGGAGGCATTCGTTGGTGTATAGATTTTAAAGAGGAAAACTTTAAGAACATCACCCGTCAGAGAGTCTGCAAGTTGTGCGACATAGAATTGGTAATGGAGAGGAAGATGAGGGAAGCGGAAGAACGTCACTACTGCGAACTAGCCGCCGGTAGAAATCAACTTGGTCAATTCAAAGAAAAGTGCATTGTGGAATTGACTAACCTGAGGAATCAGGTGGGCCAACTTCAAAAGGCAGTTGACGAACTCAGGAGACGTGTCATCTCCAGGTCACCTGCAGGGAATGGGAACGAGACTAAAAGCGGACTAAACGAGTCGTGTCGGACAGTAATGCCACAGACACGATGCAAGAGAGCAGTACCATTCAATCCGGACAGGGAGCTCGCGGAAAAGACCAGGGCAGGGCAAAAGAGGGGGCCTAAAGAACAGAGACAAGTTATACTGACGTTGTTAGATCCGCAGCAACCCTCGAGACGGCGAAAACTCCTGTGTCGGGCACAGCTCGAACTCACTCACAAAATATCGAGAACGATAACACTGGGGCTGCAGGTGCTTCAATTGAAGTGGCTGCAGTAAATCTTCGGATCAACTCGAAGAAAAAGAAACGAAGAAGAAAGAAGAAAAAGCAGGTAGTAGCTGCAAAGGAAGCACCAGTGAGCAACAGTGAACCTACCGAGACGAGCATATCGGCACCGGCAGTGGAGAGTTCACTGGAGGTTAGGGGTGTGAGCTCGCACGAAGGAGAGTTTCAGGAAGTAAGAAGGAAAAAGAAAACTCGTAAGAAGAAGAAGAAGCAGAGGACGATCTCCTCTGCCACAGATGAACCCTTAAGAACCCCAAATCGATTTGCCGTCCTGTCGGACGAAGGCGTGCAATGCGTAGTGGTGGGAGATTCGCATCTGCGAGGCCTTCATTACCACAGATGGGAAGTACGATATCGTCTCGAGAGGGATAACGAGGCGCTACAAGACGAAGTTAGGAATGTAAGGAATTTCTCCAGGAGCTCCGTACTTGCCTCAATGGTCAGTGGAAACGACCTTTTCCTTAGAGGAGGTAGAGTCAGACTAACGGAACATATAGTTTAGACATCGATGAAGACTGCAGACGATCTTCTCTCAAAGAGATGTTATCCATGAATTTTGCTACAGCGCACCCAAATAGCAAACTTATTGGTACCTTTGTGCCATGACAAGAGTTAAGTTTGTAGACCCGATCGACTTGTTCTTCGGACGAGATGACCTATACATTGAGGACGAGGTCCATCTAAACGACCGAGGAAGAATGTTTCTGGCCGAGTTAATCGACAGGAATGCCTTCTGGGTGTTGAAGGTTGCAGGAACGAGTCAAGCGGCAACTCGATGGGGACCATCGAGCTGGAGACTCAAGACGAGCCGCGAGAGCAAGACAATGCTCTCGCCCTGCTGCACCGCAACCAGAGAGTAATGGAAGCCCTGGCCGTGACGAACAAACAGTCCCAGGTAGAAAAGATCCAGGCAACTCGGAGGAAGCTCATAGTAATACGTCCCTTTCTGAGAACAACACCCCATCTGAGTTGTAGGGAAACACGTAAGCGGAGGGAGCGTGCGGACTAGCAAGCGTTCCCTAAAGTTTTATTTTTTAACGCGAGATCAAGACGGAACAAGTAGAACGAACTTGTGGCTGTATTGGCCTCCGATAACCGAATCGATATCGTGGCAATCGTAGAAACTTGGATCCATACTGACAAGCGAGATTTCGAGGGTGAGTTTGCGATCTCCGGCTTCACAATGTTCCACCGTTACCGACCTTGTCAAGAGGGCGGTGGAGTTATGATACCAGCTCTTCTTATTGAGTAGTAGTGGTTGAAAGGCCGCAAAGACAGTCAGAAGAGTTAGACTCAAACCTGTACGCAAAGCTCACCGACCTGAAAAATAGTCACACGAGTTTGGTCATTGGTGACTTCAACTGCGGTGGGACTGACTGGAGGAACTCGACAGCCGATACGGAAGGGATAAGATTGATTAAGTTCGCTCAGGAGAACTTCCTGACCCAATACGTAGAGGAGCCAACGAGGGGTGAGAACATGTTAGACTTGGTTTTTACCACCGAGGAAACCATGGTATCCGGAATCAAAGTGGGAGAGTGTCTGGGCGGGAACGATCACCGCACAGTCACGTTTTCCGTCCACATTCCATGTGAGAAAAGCTCTCACGTTGCTATCTATAAACCCGAGTTCCAACGCACGAACATTGTGGGTTTTCGGAATGCGATTGCTCGGCTTGGGCCTGCAACAGGAGAATGAGCCTCGGACAAATGGTTGGCGTTTAAAGAAAATTTTATGAACCAACAGTCTGCGTTTGTCCCCAGCAGAAGGAGGAGCGACAAGCCTCTCTAACCGAGATGGTTCAATCGAGGCATCGCCGCAGTGATAAGGAACAGGAAAACTGCCTACAATAACTGGAAAGCCAACGGTAATGAAGAAAAGGCTCCTTCAATACAGGGAAAAGTGTAGGCAAGTTAAAGCACTGGTGCGCAGAGCTAAGCGCAGCGAGAAGTTCGGGTTGACTCCCTTTGTAAAGAGACCCCGAAAGAATTTTTCTTGCATGTCAATAGCCACAAGCCGATTTGCCATAGCATAGGACTGCTGAGAGATGACTATGGCGTGTTACGGAAGTCAGAACCAGACATCGCCAACGTGTCGAATAGCTACTTAGCCTCTGCATTTACGATGGAAGTTGACGGTCCAGCTCCGAGGCCGAAGGTTCATCTCGAAGAGGGCGAAAAACTCTGCGAAATAGTTTTAGAGATAAACGAAGTAGTAGCCAGACTAGGAAACCTTAACCCGTATAAATCTCCAGATCCGGGTGGCTTTCTTTCTAGAGTCCTCCGAGAAGTTAGTGAAGAGGTCGTTCCACATCTCACCACCATTTTTAACAAATCTTTGGTAACTGGAGAGGTACCGGAAGATTGACATCCATCGTAGGCAAACCACTTGAGAAAATAATCACAGACCGTATAGTACAGCACTTAAAGTCGTACAACATGAATTTTCAATTCCCAGCACGGATTTCGCAAGAATCATTCATTTCTCACTAATCTACTAGAATTTTTACACGGTATTTTAAGTGAGTATGACCGTAGTCGAGGTGTGGATATCTTATACCTGAACTTTCAAAAAGCATTACCGGCAAGGTAGCCGAATGGATAGAAAACAGGCTCTCGAGACGGAGGCAATGAATAAAGATCAACGGGATAGCCTTTCAATGGACGCCAGTCAGTAGCGGAGTACCCCAGGGCTCAGTGCTTACGCCTCTATTGTTTATCGTCTACGTCAATGATATAGACGAACGACTAATATGCTCGATAGCCAAGTTCGCCGACGATAGCAAGCTAGGAGGTAGTGTGAGCTTGCGAGAAGGAGTGGAACGCCTGCGAAATAGCCTTCTCAGGATAAACGAGTGGTCAGAAAGGTGGCAGATGCCATTTAACTTTGACAAGTGCAAGGTAATGCACATCGGCCATGCTAACCCTCGGGAAAATTTCTCTTTGCTAGGCAAACAACTAGATACCACTGACCTTGAGAAAGGTTTATACGTGCTAATCAGCAGTGACCTAAAGTTCTCCAGGCAGTGCCTCATGGTAGAAAAGAGGGCCCAGTGAATGCTGGGGTACATAAAGAGACATTTTCCCTTCCGAAATAAGCAGATTGTTCTCGCCTTGTACAACTCTTTAGTGTGGTCACACCTTGAATACGCCATACAATTCTAGTCCCAAACCCTGAGGAAGGACATTGAATGGCTGGAAAGGGTACAGGCCAGATCCACAAAATTGATCCCCTCCCTTAGATGTAAAAGTTATCAGCATAGGCTACAAGAACTGGGGATGTTCTCTTTGGAGACGCGCCGGTTAAGAATCCAACCGATTGAAATTTTTAAGATAATGCGAGGAGTTGAAACGTAGAGGCTGTTCACGTTAAACGCAAATGCTACATGTAACCACGGGTACAAAGTGGAATTACCGCAATTTCATACTAGCATTTGCGGAATTTCTTCTCGTACAAAATTTGTGGAACTTAGAACCGTCTACCGCCAGAATTGGTGAAAAGTTCGTCAGTCGAAAAGTTCAAATCTCGACTTGACAAGATAATCCACACCCTTCCCTTAGCCGAAATTTTCCTCGCTGGCTCGGTATGACGGTCATATACTTTTGTGCAAGTCTTGTGAGAATTGCAGAGACGGCTTTTCTCCGTGAGTTTTAGTTAATTGAGAATCGTTGCACTCATCGTACCTTACAAGAGGATGTTTTGTGCAATCAGTTCTAGCTTTTTTCGTTAGGAAGTAGCGAAGAAGAGGTTGTATGCAATGAGCATACTTCTATTAAATTTTATGGGCATAGTTTTTCTTGCTATTCTGTGTTGAGAACGGGTGCATGCTATGATCCTTTGGAGATTACACCAAGATAACCGGCTTTATGTTTTCTAATTCTGCAATGTGGCAAACTATGTGCCCATTTATGAGTAAGATTGGGAGGTGAGTTGTAGGGACTTGTGAACTCATTACTGATAATAATCGTGGTCCCCGCAAATCTTAAATTTGGATGAATGGATCGCTGTTTTAAGATTAATTTGAAAATTTTGAATTTTGCAGTGTTTAGCAGTTTTCCTTTAATATATCGATGCACTTTCCATGTTGAGCTCATCTTTAAAAGGGCTTTTCGTTCTATGGAAATAGAACTCGTCCGTGCTTTTGGTACCTGTCAAAAACCGACTTTAAATTACAGTATCATACCTTAGTGTTTCATATCTCCTTTTGTTTCCTTTTTTGGTTGCAGACAGCTGTGAGAACGATCAGTCTTTCCTTTAGTCTCTAATTTGGCTTTAACTGTGAGTTCGATGCGGTCAGAGCTGATTAAGAATTCTTGCTGGGGTTTTCTGATGAGTTCTTCAAGTTTTCCCGAAGCTTAACGCGCAGAAACTTTCGTTTTCATTTGTTTTTTATTATTATCTATCAGAACCAGGTAGCTGGCAAGAATAAGTACTTGAACGGAGTGGCATTTTGTTTATTTTAGGGCTCACTTGGGGATCCATGGCCAGAAAATAAAGTCCAGCACCCTTGCCCGTGTAGACTCCAACGAAGGAACCGAGCTCCTAGAGCGTTTCACTTTGCCCTTACCGTTACCACTAAGCCGGATGTTATACACCTTCACCGCCTTCCCTGGGTAATGCCCAGCTCAAGCCAGTAAATGGCGCGGAAGCATGTTCAGGATGACGGATCCAGTCTGGTGGCTTATATCAAAGATGACAAGGTCACCTTTCCCAACCTCCCAGGTAGTAGAGTTGACTGGAATTAGTACTCTTAAAAATTGTTGTGTAGTGATAAAATAGGTCTAGCTAGTGGATAGCTAAAAATGGGGGTCTGTTTTAGTAAAAAATGTGGATAAAAGCAGCCAAAGGACGCAACAACTGCCCTAGATCTGGCTAAAGATTTGGAATTCAAATATATAAGTCGGGCGTCCTTTGTAAGCTTTGGGTCCAGGAGGGTTCACAAGCCCTACTGATTCCAGATACAACTGCTATCCCTTGCCTGGATTGAAGTGTTTAAGGTAACTTTGAACCACCCGCTGTATATAAAGACATAAAATCTTTAATATCTTTAAAAATACATTTAAAAGTTAAAAACTTTAAAAACTACGTTAGTTGGTTAATGATTAGTAGAGAAAGAAATGACTCTGGGAATTCCAATGAAAACAATTAACGGGAAAAGGAGTAGAGTAGAGAGTACCTAAAATGAATGGAAGGGAATGGAAGAATTAAAATAACCAAGAACTGTAATGATTAAACCAATAAGAATTTCGGTCGTGAGTACATCCAGTTGATAATAAGAACTCCCCCCCCCATCACACTCATTAACGTGAACAACTTGAGAGAGGGGCAATGGGACTCAACTATACGTCGAAGCAGGGAAAAGATTGAGCCACTTCCATTAGAAGCTCCGATTCGGCCTCATGGGGACTCCATTCCAGCTGTAGAAAGTAGGAGCCAGAGCGACAAGGAGAGCCTGAACGACAAAGAGAGCCAGAGCCAAAAAAGAGGCAGAGCCACAAGGAGAGCCAGAACCACATAGAGAGGCAGAGTCACAAAAATAGACAAAGCCACAAAGAGATCAGAACCATAGAGAGAGTCAGAGCCACGTGGAAAGCCATAACTGCTAGAGCAAGAGCCACAAAAATAACCAGAGACACAACAAGAGTATGGGCTGTAAAAAGAGCGAGAGTAACAAAGAGAGCCAGGGTGAATAAGAGAGAGAGAGAGAGAGTCACAAAGAGAGCCAGATGCACAACTAGAGCCAGAGCAACAAAGAGAGACAAATTCACAAAGTCACAAATTGAGCCAGAACCACAAAGAGAGGCAGAGCCACAAAGAGAGAGAGAGAGCCACACAGAGAGACAGAGCCACCAACCACTCATATAAAGAGTCGAGTGGAGAAGCAACATACACGCACGAATGCACACTTCTGCCTTTTTTCATTCAAGTTGATGGAAAGATGGTGTGATTAAAGGTTTGCCGGATGGTTTCGTGAGTTGCCCCAGGTCGAGTCCCGTCCTCATTTCAGGGTCTATGCGCCCCCTCTTACTCTAAGTCTGGTATATCCAGAGGTGGAAAAGAATGAGGAGAATGCCGACAGATGGAAAAATACAAAGCAAAAGAAGCAAAAAAATAATAATGGTAAAAAGATTCCGGATAACGAGGAATATTACAGAAGGCAGACCTCATCAACTCTAAATATTGGGGTAGGGAGGGCACAATTTGAGGTGTCCAAGAACAAATTGCATGTACTCACAAATTTAAATTCAGACTCTGTAAGGGTTCTGGCTTAAGAGAGAGTGTTCACATCGCAAGATTGAATTAGACAACAAAAGAAATCTCCAAAATGATCCCTCTGGAATTTTATGAAATCTAATAATGGGTTCGCTTTGAATCATAAATAACATTCGATGAAAGGGAATCCAAATGATGGGTGCTCCGGAAGGAGCACTGTTCTCCGGTAGTAAATACCTCTCTTTTTCATTATAATCTAGATTAAAGAGGTTCTGTATATTTCTCCAAATTATTGGTCATTCTCTCAATCACTTCCTAATTTTTACCATTAAATTAATATTTTTCTCTTTCCGTTAGAAGAAACTTTAGACGATCTTAAAAAAGAAACGAAAGAATCCAATATAATAATTTTGGTTTAATAAATATAAAATTTATGTAAAAGTCTATAGATATTTATTACAATCTCATTTCTTCTATATATTTAATATAAATCGGGTTAAATTCACGATACAAAGGTGTACTTGTTTAAAGGCACTGAAATAAGAGAAATGGTGACATTTGGCAATCATGCAAGGTAAATTTTTATTTATAGGAAAATAACTAATATAATGTATTTTTTTTAACTTCTGTAAGATTAAAATATCTGCGATTAAAATAACGACAATTTTACTATAAATTAGTCTCCAAAACCTCTATTTTAATATTTTAAAACGTTCTATATTTAGTAGCTCACCTCTATCGAAAAAATATGTTAAGGAATTTACAAAATCTTATTAAATTGCTTATGTTTAATAATTCAACAATTTTAAGATTCGACAAATATGTAAAACATAGTAAATGGATTAAATTAAGTAAAATTAGGATATATATCATTATGTTAAATTTATATTAAATGTATTAAGCGGTCTAATATGAACTCAGTTTGTTTATTTGACGACTCTAAAAAGTAAATCATTTTTTCATCAAATTTGTAAAATAAGTTAATGTAAGTAGAGAGAATAAATTTAATATTATGGGAACTAATTAAATGTCTAAAAAAATAATTCTATTTGTGAATGTTAAAATACCGCATGTATGCGGGCCGTGTTGGTAAACAGGGATCTGGAAGGCGCTTAAGGCAGAATTCTCGAATCAAGAAAAGACATCTGAAGACTTTCAAAGTTCCCGCCGAATAAATAATACTCAATCCAGCTCCACGATTCCTTTACTTTTGATGTAATCTCTAATCACCTTTACCCAGTTTACGATCAAGCAAGAAGAGAGCTTTCTACCCTTTTGGAGTCAGTGCTTTTTGAATACCAGGCACTCCCAGCAGAAACAATTGAAAGCCGCCAAGCCGATCAAGAAACCCATTTGGCTGCCCCAAGAGTGGTACCAAAACTCGGTGATACATCACGTTTGGTATTCACGCCATTCCCAAAGAGATTACACAGCTTACCAACCTACAAGTAAATAAAGGATTCGAAACAAGGGGCAGCGGTAAGCTCCGATCGGTTCCAGATAAAAAAAGGTGAACACAAGAAGAGGGAGCACAACGGAGAGGGCTCTTCAAGGAATCCCTCAATTCCAAAGATGGGTTCACTGCCAAAGTTTTCCCAAGGAGCGAAATGAGTCACGAACAAGTCTGGCAGAGGAAAGCATGAAATCCAGCGTACGAACTAAAATAGCTTTCCTTTTATACCTAAATCTTAACCAATATATGTAGTCATTAATAAATAAATGGTTACTTACCAATCTTTGAGGTGCAGAAGTAATGCCATGAGTGGCGGTATGAGGATGACCTTGGAGGATGGGGCTATGTTTGGGAAGTGGAAGCTACCAAAGTAACAATTTCTGGGCAGTCCACCTCACCCTTCATCTCCTCTTCTTAATTTAATTAAAGTCAAAAAAGATCGGAATTAGGTTCTGTTTTTAAAGCTTCATCAAGTTTAACCTGACTTCATTCTCAAGTTATCACTGAAGTTCTATTCTGGCTATGGTTATGTGCTATTTAAGGTCTTTATTCAAAACTTCACACGCACTTTGACTTTTAGTGAATCTGCATTAACTCTTTGAGCCTTTGCAATCTCTTTTCCTTCTCCACTATACTATTATTTTTTTTTGTATCTTAGATGGCGTGAAGATAATTTGTACTAAAGATATATCTCTTTTTGTGCGCAAGCTCTTCTTCATAACCAGACTCAACCTCTACGCGCATTGACGGTCTTAAAAGTCATTAAAAATCTCTAGTTACACTTCCTCCGGGCAGAATTTGAATATTTATTGGGCATCACGGCCCAACATGCTACAATCTAAGAACAACATAAAGATATTTTGTTTGCCAAAACACTTTTGTGTTATCATGTTATCCACACGGGTAGCCTCATACCACTTCCTGAATGGATGTTTTGTAGAAATCTTATTTAACATAGCATACACTTAGTGGTTCATCGGTTGAAGAACACTTTTGGTGCTTGATAGAAGAAATTTGATTTTAGGGACGGAAACCTACAGTGAGAGAATTAACCGGCATAGGTCATGCATAACCTGGAGCATTCTGAATAGTAGACAGGAGTGGTTTTAACTTCAAATCACCAGATATTTTGGCCACAAGCAATAAAGTCAAGTGGTGTTTCATCTGCTTATGCCTTGGTAGTTAGCCACTTCCATTGTATAGGTAGGTTCTTTGGGGGAGCCTTTTCTTCATTTTTTATTTAATTCAATTCTACAGCTTTGAGGCCATTTTATGTATTGTTAGCAGAAAGAGAAAATAGACGCGAAAACTTTTATTCACTTCATAACAATCTGACCTCACGTCTGAGCCTTGCGTTTGAGTGCCAAAGATTTACAGAAGGGTCTAGAGATGCAGGAAACTCGAAGGCCAAGGTGGGTATGTGGAGTCTAGAATATGCAAGGAATTCATAATTGTATTGGATTCTAAAGGTTTACAATTTTTTGTAAGCATAGTGACATCGACAGTTGGAGCGATTGGAATTTGCAAATGTATAATGCAGGCAATTCTACATATCTGGCGCATGTCAACTTGGTAAAATCGTATCTTCAAAACACGCCAAAGTATCATGAGTAGAGGTTCATAAATACAAAGTACCCCAGCCAGCCATGAAAGTCTAACGGATTTAGAATGTCCAAAGGAAGAGTGTAAAAGGAGCTGGATACCCCGAGACAAGCGTGCTATGCTAAGTCGGTGATCGAGTCCGTTTTCCAGCATGCAGGAATATATATATATATATATATATATATATATATATATATATATATATATATATATATATATATATATATATATATATATATATGCCATGATTTCTTCTACAAAACTTGGATACAAAATTAACCAATAACATTAACCAATTAAACAATTAAAGGATTAGAACATTAAAAGATTGAAAAGGGGGGAAAATAAATTATTTAAAAGAAAAGCTAAGTTAAATGTGAATGAGAGAAAAAAAAAAATTAAGATTTGGTATTAAGCACGACAAAATGGGCTCACCTGGCACAACATAGGGATGAGAGGAGACTGAATATAGACAGAAGAAATGGGCTAGAATGAAGTTGGTTATGAAAAACATTTAGTAGTTCGGTGGTTAGATTAGTTGAAATAGTTAAATGATTAGTAGTGAGAAAGAAGACAAATTACGATTGAGAGAGGGATTGTGTAGCTTAAAATGAAGCGATTCTAGATTTTAATGGAGTGTTCGCGGATTGGAGATGTTTCTTTTTTACAAAGGGTATTTCCTGTAGGGAGAGTAATACCAATATGGTAACAAGCCCTATCCTTTAATGAACTCATAGTACTTTTTATTTAGGTCCCTTGGTTCCATCCAGGGCAATTAAATTTGTAAACAACCATTCAACTCATATCAGGATGGCGTTCATCATTACATTTGAAGAACATGACCAGTTTGAATATATTAAGGAAGATAAATTTTAAATTTGTATGCAAATATAATTTCCTTAGTAGATGTAAAAAAATAGAGTGAGCAAATTTATTAAGAGGGTCAAGTTCAGGAGATAATAGTTCTTTTATATTTTGGCGAACATTCATTTTAGGGAGTTTGAGGTTATATATATTGTTAAAAAAATTCGAAAGCGATTTATAAATTCGTGAAGATGGAAAACCTTTTTGCCCTCCCCCCCCAAAAAAAAAATAATAGAAAGTCAAATTCTCTATGCATCACGGTGAAATTATAAAATTATAATCTGTCTGCACTGTTTACTAAAGTGGTACTTAATTGAGCACAATTTTTAGGAGATGTCGCAGCTACTAAAGAATTTTAACCCAAGCCTAGGGAAGGTTGGTTTGTGGTAAACAAATGTAAGGAATGAGGATCCAGAACGTGAAAATAAAATATCAAGGAAAGAGAAGGAATTATCCATTTATCAACACTAAGCTTCCGGGGTGATGGTGGGAGGCACTGTCTCCATAAGCTATTATTTATGCATTCATAATCTCACTCTTCTGCCAACCAAGTTTGACCAAAAATTTGATGTTTGACCTTGCTTCAATTTTGTGGAATCCGAGATATCACTGCGGGGCCCAATGCTGCTATATCATTCGAACGCACAGTAATTTCCGTGTACGTGACCAATAGCATATAGGTAGAAGTTTAAATCAGTTTAATTAGAATTTTCAGTGAGTTTCCCATTTTATTGTAATATTCGTTTTCTACGAAGTTAATGAAAACCCATCGTTTAGAGGGAGAATTCGAAATTAGTGAAAATACAGTTGAATATGTTAAAAAGAACTTGAGCCCGACAAATAGATAAATAAATGACTAATTCCTTAAAGATTTTTTTTTAACCAAATACAGGGTGTCTTTTTTCACATGTCCTACATTTAAAGTTTAATAAAATCAAGAATAATTTGGTGATCGCAATGAAACTTTCACAAGTTGTTGGTAATAGGTGTAACTTCTTCCTTAAATGGCGAATTGATTCATTTATTATTTTAGAAGTTATTCCAGTTTTAGTAAATCGGTCATTTTTTGCTAGAAACGGAAAGCGTAAAAGGTTTTGTTAAAATAAGTGAATTCTAGAATGCTTGATTCTAGGAAAAATTTTCGGGAAAAGTGGGATTGTCAAAAATGAAGAAAAAACTGAAACTTAAGCCATATAAGATACAGGTTGTGTAAATTTAGAAGACAACGATTTCGCGAAAAGAAAATCGTATGCAGAAGAATTTAGACGAAAATTTGTGGAAGTTGATGTACCGCCCGTGATAATGTCTGTTGAAGCGCACTTTCATCTCAGCGGATACAATAATATGCAGAACAACATAATATGGTCGGATCACAACCCAGAAGCTATAGACCAGAAAGAGCTACATCCTGCAAAAACTACTGTGTGGTGTGCGACAACACCTCAGAAGATCATTGGACGGCATTCTTATGAGAATGAAAATGGAAATTCAGTCACTGTGAATAGCGAAATATACTGAAACATGCTTGAAGAATATTTTTTACCGAACTTTCGAAGGCTTCGAAATAGACGACTCAGTTTTCTAGCAAGATGGTGCAACATCACTTACATCGAATGAAACAAGGCAGTTGTTAAGACGAAACTTGAGAGAAAAAATCATTTCTCGAAACAGTGAATTAAATGGTTTCCAAAATCCCCCGATCTAACACCTTTGGATTTTTTTTTAGGAAGATATTTAAAAGGTCGTGTTTACCGTAATAATCCTAGAAGTATCCAACAACTAAAGAATAATATCGCTGAAGAAATTAATAACATCGATGAAGAACTTTTGACAAAAGTGATGAGAGCAACTTCGTCACGAGTAAATAAATGTTATGAGAAGCATGGCCAGTATTTGAAAAGAAGAATCTTCAAATAAATTAAGTTATTATGTTAATTAGGCAAACTAATTATTAGTCTTAGTATTTTTTTAATTTTAAGAAAATAAAATTAGTTTAAATAAAATTGTTTTTTATAGTCGATAAATATCTGAAAATTCAGTGATTTTTTTAAAATCAATGCTTTACTAAAACTGTCATAACTTCTACAGAATTAAATGAATCAATTAGCAGTTCTAGGACCAAAGACTTACTACTATTATCAACAACTTCTGTAAGATTCATTATGATCTCAAAATTATTCTTGATTTTATTAAACTTCAAATGTAGGACATGCAAAAAAAAACACCACCCTGTATAAAGAAAACCTACTTCTAAAAACAAGGCAGGGTAGAACCAAACAAGTTTAAAAAAGGGCTCAGATCAATTTAAATCATTGCCTCCCAACTCAACAATTCAATATATTGTTTCCTATTTTAATAATTTTTTTACTTCACCTAACCTTACATAAGCTAGGTTATTTTGACACTTCTAAAAATATCCGTGGTTAGGTTGATCCATGCGAAAAGAACAATAAAGCGTATTACTTCCAAGGTTCAGGTGAAAGCACTATGTTAAAGTTACCATAGGACTGTAAACCGATTTCCTAAAAAGGTCAGCAAGCGACAAGAAGAATTAAAATTATAAATCAAACCATAAAAGACATCGTATCGATACGAGAACAACATAAGCAATTTAACTTATTAATTTCTAAGAATGAAGAACTATAAGCTGTGCTCTAATTATAGCTCTATTTAATGCTTTTGTCCTCTGCCCAGCATAGATGTTCGGGGATCTCCTAATTTCCCGTTTTCGAATCTTTTATTTTTCAAACAATTTATAAAATTTTCTTGGTAGTACTCGAATTTGAGCTCAAATATCCTTACTTGCCTTAATAGTGACGACATCAGTTTTAAAGAGAAAAGGAAATACCAACTTGAAGTGGCAAATTACTACGCCACTTGCCTTTTGTCTCTCGGAGAATTTGATGGTTTTACACGGGCTATTAAATACTCTTAGAATGTGATCGCAAATTGAATCCTGTGTAGTGTTAAAAGAGAAGGTTATAACTTCACGAAAAGTGTTCTTTTTTGTCAGTAGCATTTATTTAGAAAAACTTGTCGAAAATGAGATGAAATGCAAACTTGAAAAGTGGGAAAACAAGTTATGCCATTCAAAAAATTGAGTATAAGTTTTAAGATTACATCCTTACCTATAATCAAACTCTAACTGTACTATAAAATGATGATAATAATATTGATAATGTTAATGATAATGAGATTCAATAGATTATTAGATAGGCATGAAATAAGAGCTCAGAAATTCGCACAAATGTATATTACCTTCCAAAGCTAAAATCAGGAACTGACGCAGGCATTCCATATTCCCAACTCCCTCCTTGCTGACCCAGCCTTCCTGCTTCAGCTAACTCCTTGGTAACGGTGGCCAAATTATGGCCAATGTGTAGTTCTTGAGGAAACATTAATTTTTAGGGCTTCATTGGAATTTTAACTAATATTTAATAGTAATAACTTCATAAAATAATTCGAATATTACACGTAATATACGGTAGTTTGTTGTTTTCTTACACTAATAAATAATCTTTTCAAGATTAAAATAAATTTCAATTCATCGAATCATTCCCGCGATTGACTGCAGCGGCTCGTCAATCGAGTTTCTTAAATGGACCTTCCCGTTTAATCTTGAATGACCACGCATGCGCACGACTGCTAAATTGCAGCTCGCGCTAAATACTTGTAGAATATTTTTTATACAATAAAAATCACTTTGACATAAAAATATACATATGATGGAAATATGTTGCATAAGAACATTTTTTATACAATAAGAATCAGTTTGACATAAAAGATATACATATGATGGAAATATGTTGCATAAGATACATTTTATTTGCTATTATGAGCCAATTTCAGCACCTTATTCACATTATCTTTTCAAATTTTACTGCGAGAAAAAGAATTGACAGAAGCTATGTAGTTTCCAGGTAGTGCAGCCACCGAGTAAAGAAATAATAGTTTTGGAGAGGCTGTTGAAACTGCATTGTTTCGCTTGTTGTCTTCAATGTTCAGTTTTAGTGCTCGCTTACTACAGTAGTGGAATATTCGTTGTGCAATTTGTGCTGAAGTAAATACTTTTCTGATTTATAGTAAAGATTGGTTTTAGTTAAATTTATAAAACCCATCTTTAAAATGAGTGAGAAACAGAAAAGTGTAAAACGAAATACGAACAATAAAACAGAACTTTCAACTAACAATGAGAGGACGAGTTTGTTTTTACTGTTAAGGATAATAAGGCTCTGTGTCTCATCCGTCAAACTACCATAATTTAAAGGTTTATCATCAATGTAATCATAAAAAAATTGTATCTGAATTTCCTCCTAAATCAGACCTGCGAAAAAATAAGATAACAATATTGAGAGATCTAATTTAATAACTCAACAAAATAGCCTATTTTCCCTCTGTAAGCAAAATGATTTAATACTCAAGTCAGTTTTGCTATAGCTTGGAATATTGCCCTCGAAGTAGACTTCCTTACAGTCATAGGAAATTTGTAAAAAAAATATTGATTGATTGAAATTCTTGCATCAGAGAACTCAAAACTTAAACAGGCAATAGAATAAACATCCTCAGCTCTCGCCACAGTATAGAAAGATGTATTTCTGAAAAAAGTTATGTTGTCGTTTGTTTAATAAGAATGATCTAAAAAGCTGCGTGGCTTTCAGCTTAGCACTGGATGAAGCTGATAACATTCAATATCTCCCTCAAGTTTCTATATTTGTTCGGTATGTTACAAATGTTAAAAATATAAAGGAAGAATTCTTTGATATGGTGAACTTAAACGAAACCACAAAAGGTATTGACATAAAAAAGCAATAAAACTTTGTCAGATGCTCAACTATCACTGCATTAACTTGTCAGAGTTGCAACAGATGGAGCACCAGCCATGGTAGGTCACAAGACTGGCCTAGTTAGGCAATTAACACGAGATCCCAACTTTCTTAAATGTCTCTTAGTTCACTGTATCATCCATTTTGGGCAATTAGTAAGTAAACACTTTAATTTCGACAATGTTATAAATTGCTTTTTAGAAATTATGAATTTTATTCGGTCAAGCGCCAAAACACACCATGAATTCAGACATTTTATTGGGGAGCTGGAGCTTGAAGAAAAGCCAGATTACCTTTCACTCTACTGTATTGTAAGATGGCTGTCAACTACCAATCTTTTGAATAAGTTTGTTGCCCCATTTTAGCCAATTATTGCCTTCATGAAAGAAAAAAGAAAGAATTACCCACAACTAGAAGATCACGAAGGGATACAAGATCTGATGCTCTTTACAGATGTAATCCAATGCCAATATTTTAATCTTGCACTTCAAGGTAGGAAAAAAATTATTACAGAACTAGCCCAATCAGGTTTAAGTTTTCAAAATAAAATAAAGCGACTGAGCCTCTCTTCTTCCGTGATAGACGACGTTACTTACGTCAAACTGGCGTAACATTCCTTACCAGTCGTAACACTGGCAACCTTGAATTTTTAAGGGGCGATCTACAACCCTCCTTTTCGTTCTCGGTTTCTTCTTTGTACGTATCTGTCCATTTTGGGGATGGCCCGTGGGGTTCCGCTTACAGCAACTTTTAACGGAAAAGAAATCTTTGGGATAAGGATAACCACTAACTATGATGACCGCTCTTTTCCAAGCCAATGAAAAAAAATGGAGACTTAAATTACTTTTAAACTTTTCTCATCAAATGTTAGGAGAAGCCCTTATGGCAGCACAAGATCAATTTAACATTACATTTACACCCCAGCAGTATAATTTCCTTATGGCTACCACTGTTTACTAAAATTTACTAATTATTGGAAGGTATAAATTTCAGGAGATTTCAGACGTAAACCCAACCCTAAGTGAGAATTTGATAAGATAAAGGCTCAAGACAATCACTCCCCACCCCCAGGAAAGTCCGAGAAACTTCAGTGAATAGCATTCAACACAATACAAACACCTTCCAGTATAAGTAATAGAACTCAACCCTATAACCCTCCGAGGAACGCTCAAACTAATCCTCTAACTACACAGTCCGCACGTCCACTAAGTTACCCACAACCTCAGAAAACCTTTCGAACACCCTTCCAAACACCCCGACACAGAGAACAGACTCAACAACCTCACCTTTGCTTTAACTGTTACAGCCATGGATATATACTTCCTCAGTGCATATATATATATATATATATATATATATATATATATATATATATATATATATATATATATATATATATATATATATATATATATATATATATATATATAGTGTCACCCGCACTTCTTCCACGATCGAACCCCTTACAAGAATCATCTTTCAACGTCAGATTGCACCATGTCCCAAACTACCAGGCAGTTTTTTGTCGTCAAGAAGGATTCCGTTGCACCGACTGACTGATCTCCTTGACTGCATGCCCCATTACCGATTGAGGGTAATTGGAACAAAAAATCGAACACTGGTGACCTTGCCAGAATCACAACAGTGAAATGCTAACTCAGAACACTTTGGAGGGTTACATCTCTGAAGCCATTGCGGGACATAATGGCCTTCTACCAGTGCACAGCGCGAGTGTGGACTGCCAGACACCTTTAAAAGAATCTTCGAGGCCTGAAAATTAACGATATCGAATTATCACGAAACTATGATTGAATACGTCGAGGAAACAATGCAACTTGCAGGTACGACCTTTGAGCGTAAAGGGCATTTAGGCTGTTAGTTTTATTTTGTGGCTGCACCTAATATTTCATATTGACGAGCGATTTTTTATTTACTTTTCAATTATTAGTGAGTTTATACGAATTAATTTTTGGTTTAGTCGGTAATTAAGATTAAAACCTTATAAGAAGAACATAAGAAAAGAAGGAGACTGCAAAAGACCATTCATGGCCTACACTTGGCAGCTCCTGTGGCCTACACTTGGGTTAGGTACGATAATGATGACGGGAACTTTGGCTTGATGTGAGCAGTTTTAGTGCAAATTGTTCGGGTACTGAGCATTAATGAATTTTTAACAATTATGATATCTCTTATCGGAATAGTTGAGCTAAAAAATACATTTTTATATTTTCGTATCAATTTTAGTTAGAGTAGGCATTGTTTATTTCTTGTGGAAACGTGCTAATATTGGCCAGGCCCTTAGTGGTTTTAATGAATCAGTTTGAGCTTCCCCCTTATTTACTCTTAGTGATCATAGTAACAAGTGACGATACCATAGTACCGCACTCCCCCCCCTCCCCCCCAACTCCCTCTTCTTCTGACACCAGAGTTTTGAACTCCCTTTTGAGACGATGGACCAAGCCCCTACAAACCAACCAAATCCCACACTTTACCCACCCACCCCCAACTCATGAAACACTGTGTACCAACACACTTTGAACATAACACGTCTACTATCATTACCAAATCCAGTTTGCAAATTAAAAGGAACAGTAAATGGCATATGGCTAAGACCTCACTTAAACACATGGTTTAATGAACTGTAAGAATACTTCCACCAGGAACCTGCATTAGTTCCAACTGACCAAGGCAAAATCACAGAGGCAAAACGGTTTGTACACGAATCAGTGGGAAATGCCCATTTGGCTGTTGAATATCAACCTAGTTTAAAAAATGCCGCAACATGACAAGCTTTCAAAGAGGCGCTCCGCCATCATTATAAACAAATTAGTGAAGGACAGCCCTTGATTGGATCAGCTTCTGTATTCGCTCCGAAATTGAATAAAGACGAGAAATAGGATATACACACTTTTACATGCAGTGTACATAAAATAGGTGGGGAAGCCCTTAAAGCCGTAGAAACCTTATTAAACTTCCGGTGTAGTAATATGAAAGAGCTATGGAATCTATTAGCTGTAACTCCATTTTACGCAAACATTTCACCTACTGCACGAAAGAAATTCCAGAATGAAATTAAGTTAGATGAGGATGTTAACATTGCCTTAAGCAAAACGAGAGAGGATAAACGAGAAGCTTTTGGCCAACGGTCACATGAACCAAACAGCCCTATCCACTTAGCTTCAGGTAATCGATATATGCATACGCAAGATCATACTCTCGCTCAACGAACCCGAACGATAGGAATGATAAATGGAGGGATAGTATATCTAGGAATGATAAACATACCACACTCCTAAGGTAAAGACGAGTTTTAACTGTGATCGAGTTGGACACAGGATGATACAATGCATAGAAAGTTCTAGGTATCGAAATTGTGAGGTCAAATGACACTATCCTGCTTAATATAGGAATTCCCCATACCGTGCTGCATGCCGTGAGGACGGACACAAGAGGGTGAAACCACAAAATTTGAAAGTTCCAGCCGAGCACCTGTAGCACCGATGAATGCAATGGTGTTTCCATAGAAACCACCACAACGAACCCGTACCGACTGAGCCGGGAATCGATTTGAAGGGTCAAGTACAAAGATCATTTGTGTAGTTGGGTCCGAACAAGACGAAATTCCCACTGCTTATGAAGAAGAATTCGGGTATCCTGAACTTTACCGGGAGGTTGAGAACCCGTACTACACAGAAACCTTTGGCGGAAGAGGACTTCCGCCAAACGAAGGACCTCCTCAGCATTAAATAAATCCCTTCACATTAGGCTAGTACCAATAAACCCATTACAAGAACTAGTAGCAAGAGGGCGAGTAAGGCAATTGCCGGCTACTGCTATGTTAGATCCCGGAGCGGCAATTTCTTTAGTAAAACAAGATTTTGTCAATAAATTGCTAACTTGGTACCCAGGAGGGTATCATATCACCAAATCTTGTGCTAGATTGACCGAGGTGCAAGGAAGTAAAATCCCTACTTTTGGTGAACTAGAGTTTTATTAATCTTTAGATGATGATGCGTACTCAAATCCAGTTCAAATTGTAAATAATAGGGTTGCCTTTTCAACTAATTTTTTTTATCGGGGATGGACTTTATGAGCTAAAATACTTGGGAAATATACCCAGCCGGTAAGTGAGTTCAAGGTAGAAAAAATACACATGCGTTGACCGACGGCAATGGTTAAGCACAATGTTTACAGGAGTCAAGTGCATCAAACCCCGAGGAGGAAGATGCACCCACAGAGCTATTTGAGGGCAATGAGGCACCCGAGTTTAGTGATGCTTTTTTCAGACAGTTTGCCGGGTATTGAGGTTCTGAAAATGTCTAATGATGAAACTAATAGTTGTGTGCGACGACTAAACATGATGAATATTTTTCATGATGAACTAAGTGGGCCATCACTTTGTCCTACAAATGATGGGCTAAGAGAGCCATTGACTAGTCGTGTTGGTCTGCGGAACAAATTGGAGTCCATGATTTGAGTCACAAAGAAAATAAAGTGTTACATTCCTCAGATGTAGAGTTGAATCTAGGGAGTCGTGTGATGATCCCTGTAAATACGAGTATAGAAAATTACGGTCGCGTGACGAGCCGTCACAAAGTAGATTCTGTGTTGAAAATAATTTAGCTTGTAGTTTGGTACAAGTACCAATAGAACTCACAGTAGAAATTAAAAACCGAGTAGAATTGTATGTCCTAGAAAATGTAGAAAACAGTCCCAAGAAAGAGTTCGTTTAAGTGTAAAAATAAACGGAGTAAATGGAGGAAATACTGAACCTGAGGATGCTTTATATGTTATAGAAAAAAAGATACATAAACAGAGGACTATTTTTCGTAGAGATAATTGGTCATAGCGATAATGGGTCAGTTCTTGGTGAGGTAGTACATAGCGGATCGCGTATAATTGAGTTAATAAATGGTCAGAGAGTGAGCTCTGTGATCACAATAGAAACCACTATGGACAACCAGGAAATGGCTCCTCCAAGAATCCTTAGTTTAAGGATGGAGAGCCAAGAAAGGATTGCTTCAAAGATTCCTAGTTTAAAAGAGGAAAGCCAAATAAATGCTGCTCATGGAAATCTAAATATGTTAGATGCCGGCAAAAGCGGTGCTCTTCCAAAAGTTTTATAGTTCTCAAAGCCGGTGACCAAATAACAGTTTGATTCGGAGACAAGATACGCCGAAATCAATGAAAAGGATGTTCTGTTCGATAGTGTAAACAGAGGTTTGGATGTTTGCAACCATAACTATTTCCCCCTAAATGATTCAAAATCAAACCCCATTTGCTCAATGTTTAATGATATTCCAGTTCATGAATGGTTGTCACTTGTCGTTCCTTTTAGACAAGAGATTTGTACAATCGTATGAAAGAAATTCTTTTCCCGAAAAATTAAATATTTTTGACTCTCTACTATTTTATTTGTTCCACTTTCTGATATTTTTGGTTAGGCTTAGTAATTGTTCTTACGTAATACATTTATCTTCCATTTTCTTTATTGTTTCTAATTTAGTTATATTCCCTTACTTCAAGGAAGATTGCCCATATATCAGGGTTGTTTTTTTTTGCCTTAAGTGTTACTCCTCGCCTCACTGTCTCATGACCTTGGACGATATATTATGTCCGTACAATTATTTACTCTAATTTTCATACCTAAGGAGTCGTTTTCTATTTTAAAGAAGTCTCTGCGTGAGCACTAACTCATTCATTCGTCTCTATCCGTCTGTTCTCACTGTAAACAATTTACGTCATTATACCAGAGTTAATCCCCCATTACCGTAATTTATGAATACCATTATCCGTGATTATTCGTTGTTTCCAAAACTAATATTTATCTTAGCTTTTTTTTTACTATTCCCATGAACACATTTACGGATAATTTATTATTACTCACTAATATCATATTTTATATCACCCTTTCCTCTGTTTGTTTTGTTAGTCGATTCATTCTCTAATAATTGCCTTTCATATGTTTATTTTAACATGTTTTATTTCAACCACCTTGTTAACTCCAACTCCCATTATTGGAAGTTTATCAGTCGACTTTTTTCTACTTGAGTCAACATCTTAGTGACTTTGACTCTTCTATTCCTGCAAAGTTCGTTCATTTTTCTTAATATTAATGCAATTGACCTTCTGTTCAAAGTTCGTTTACTTCGAACCACTTTTACTTGTTTGTGTACTATGACCCTTTCCACCTTCAGTACATAACAACTACGTGTTTCTCGATCATTTTTTTTCTGTTTTATATCTTTATTTCCTGTTTCCTTAGGATTTGATTCACTTAATTTGGCGAAAGCTTGTCTCCTACATATATATTTTCTATACGTATAATATCATTAATAAATGAATTATTTTATATAATAACATTTAAACTTTAGTTTTGTGTTTAGACTCATCATCTAGTTTTTAGGTATGGTTATTTTTTTTAGGCCTATTTCCTCGGATTAATTACGCAAATTTTCTTCCACTTCTAAATGTTTGCTAAATTTTGTCACAATTATCTCATTTTGTTTATATAGATAGGTCAAAGGCTTTACGAATGATTCCGTAGACGTTAGAGCACCCAAATTATAAAAGTTAAACAAGAAAAAAAACAAAAAGGACTATTCGGAACCGCTACTACGAGTCGTCCCAAAACCACATATATGCACAGATATTCACTTAAACAACAGCCCTGGAAAAGGACGAGCATGGATATTTTAGGCCCTTTTAGGAAGACACCAAGTAACAATAAATGTGTATTCTTATTTACTGACCACTTTAATCGATAATTGCTGACCAACCAGCTGAAACGTTGCCAAAGCTCTCGTAGATCGCATAATCAAAACTTATAGCGTACCCGAAGTACTGAACTCCGTCAGCGCCGCCAAATTTACTTCAAAATTAATGGAGGAAATCTGTAGGTTGTGCAATATAACCAAGGTGCAAATAGTCCACCACCACCCCGCCTCAAATGGGTTAGTGGATCGGCAACATATGAAAATTTTGAATCTTCTCCGATCAATAGTAGAAATCTCACCCCATTGGGATGAATGTCTCGCCTTCCCCCATGCTGCCATTAACGGTGCTTAAAATGTAGCAATTGCAGATACACCCCACTTTGCATTATTTCACTATGATAAACGCTTCCCCTACGATATAATTGACTAGGAGGTCTTTTTAAACCCTAAATACGGTGCAAGATCCTACAACAAATGAATTTACAGAACCTGCTTTTAAAATTGTGTATCTTGTTTGAATGGAACTAAACCAACAGAATACCTAAAGGAGCAGTAACAATACCGAAGGACTTCACCCCCACTTGCCATCTTCGTCGGGATGTGATGCTATATTAAAAGCATCGTACCACCAAACACTAATGCGAAACTATGCCCTAGGCGAGATAGACTCTATAGAATAATGAAAGACTTCAGCAGAAACAGGTTCGAGATACTCGATCTTAGGGACCTTGTAGGGAAATCGATATCCCACCCTAATAACAGAGGCCCTGAAGGGTCACCACAACGTCTTGGCACTTGGCAGTGTAACCTGATTACTTACCCCCCCCCCCTCCCACACACACACTCTAATTTCGCTTCATAGACGAAATTATAGGAGCTGAGACCAAAAGCCAGAAGGTGCCTTTAGGGCTAAGTGAAAGACGCTCGGAAAAGAGTTGTTAGAGGAGCGAAGCTTAATTTATAAGTAATCGACTGGTCATCGTGCCTCGATTACTTCAAACGGTCCCTTCCATTGGGCCCATAACTTATTATTTTCGGTCGGGAGTAATAATAAAACTTTATCCCCTGCCTTTAATTTTCGCGCTTTCGCTTCCATATCGATGTAGTCCCGGTATTTGGCTAAACTTTTCTCGGCGTTGTCTCGAGCTAATCCTAAGCAGTATTCTAGGCGCTCGCGCATTTCTATTACGTATGCGTAAGAAGATTTAATTTCTTGGTCGAGATGTGCGTTGGTAAATAATTCTTTAAGAATACTTATACGACCTCGCACATTTTCCCCGTATAATAGCTCAAAGGGCGAGAATCCCAGCGTCCGGTGAGGGATTTCTCGGCATGCGAACAGGGCTATAGGCAGGTATCTGTGCCACTGAGTTGGGTTGTTTTGACACACCTTCTTCAATATATCTTTGAGAGTCCCGTTTAATTTCTCGCAGATTTCGTTAGTGGATGGATGAAATGAAGTTAAAATTGGCCTGACTAACAGTAGTTTATTAAAGTACTCCATCAATTCTGATGTGAATTGGCGCCCTCTATCAGATAGAATTTCTTTAGTCAGGCCTACTTGGGCAAATATTGAAATTATGGCTTCAGCGCAGGAAATAGTGTCAATTTTCCGTAGTGCCACTGCATCTGGAAAATGGGTGGCACAATCTACTAGAGTGAGGATGTAGGAGTGTCCTCCGCTTGAAGCGGGGTGAATTGGTCACACCAAATCGATATCCACTCAAAAGAATGGTTGGGTTATAACGGGTACTTTTTGTAATGGCACGGGAGGTACCCTTCCTTTTGAGGGATCTTTCTGACACACGTCGCATGATTGGCAATAGGCCACAATTTCCTTGGCAGCCTGCGGCCAATAAACGTGTCTGGATATCCGCTGCGACGTTTTATTGGGCCCAAAGTGTCCTGCTAATATTCCATCATGAGTGATATTCAAGATTCTTTGACTGTATTCCTGGGGTACACACAGTGCTTTTTTGCCATCCTTATTTTCCTCGCTAATAGTCTAGTATAGAAGCGAGTCTTCTACCATATACTTGATTGGCTTCTTTCTTTTCACTTGGAGAGTTTCACCCTTAATCGCCTCTTCCCATATGGGTTTGAGAGTGGTGCATTCATTCTGAGCAATAGCGAAGGAAGTCAATTTTAACCCATTGTCTTCGAGGGTAATCCTAGGGGTAAAATCAGCAAGTTGCTTCTTTCTCTGGGCTTCTTGTGCCTGGGTGACTACTTGTTAGGCCACTTCTTGCTAGGGAATTTGGAGATTTTGTCCGATTAGCACTGCGCAGAACTTAATCGGGGCTAATACCACGTCTGTCCAACCGGTGAAATATCTGCATTGTATATGACATCTCACGACGGGGAATCGATTGTCGCGTCCTAAAAAGTCGTGGACGATGGCGAATTTATTATGGTTCGGGTTTACTGGGGGCAACAACTTGTCGGATACCACTATGCACGTGCATCCGGTGTCTCTGACTAAAGTGGATACTCGGCACCCATTAACAGTGCCATCTTCAAATTGTAAGCCGCCTTGCGAACTTTTGTTAAATAGAAAGTTTACCTGTTGTTGGGGGCCTTCGGATGTTGGCTCGGGGGTGGAAGAAGCATCAGATTATCCGGCCGGGAACGCGGCAGTCAGGTTTTGAACCTGTTATCTCGAGGTCTCTCTCAATCGGGAGTTCTGTGGGCACTGAAAACTAAGGTGACCTACTATCCCGCAGGTATAACAAGTAATAGGTTTCCTGGAATAAGTGCCGGTATTAGGGGATGATCCTTAAAGAACCCTAACCTCTTTTTTAATTTTTTCTCCTCCAAAACTTAGCTTATAAGTTCCATTTGGGGCTGTGAACTTAAAGGGCTTCTTCTGGAAATGCTTTGGTGGCGGCCCATTTTTCTTTGGGGAGGGAACTTTCTCTTTCTTGTACTCCCTCGGATATAAACAATGATTTACCACGTGGAGGTCAGCCTCGTCCAGATACTCGTTGAAGGTAGAAGCTTTTCTGTCCTTAACAAACGCACGGATCTCCTGGGGTAGTGTGCTTAGTAACTGATCTCTAAGAATGAAGTCGACGACCGAGGCGACTTCGTTCTCTACCCCTTCTGACTCCATCCAAAACTGTAGGCTTTGACGAAGCTCAAAGCCAAAATGTTTGTATGTTTGTCCAGGTCTTATACGGGCCTGCCTCTGTCCTTAACAAACGCACGGATCTCCCGGGGTAGTGTGCTTAGTAACTGATCTCTAAGAAAAACCTACAGAGCTGACAATACTTTTATCGTAGTATTGTTGTTATTTTTTTTTTTGTCCTAGAATTTATATGATGAATCACTTTAGAGCGCCATTCTAATCCTATTACTTATGAAGGACAACAATACTTTTATATTGGCTGAGTGGACTTTTTAATTACCTTATTATTTAGAGTGCCACAGCGTTTAATCCGTTTTAAGGAGAGAGCTCGTTAAACACGTAAATGAGCCATTGAAACCATAATTATCCAAAAATAAATATATATTTTAAATTTATCAATTAACTACAAAAAAAACAAAATATTTACAATCGCCTAATAAGTTTAACGGAGATAACCATATTGGAAACCGGGCTTATTTTAGAATCTATTCATGTCCAAATCGAAATAGTCTCCAAGTAAACAAACCAATTGCCGATTAGTTAATTTATAGTAACCCTTTTAGATTAGCATTACTCCAATTTAAGTTTCACTCTTCTAACTGTAAATATGACGGGGTTCACTAACAATTGTCTCTACTTCAGTTAATTTGAGTACCGTATAAATGGTCATTCTGACTTACACAAACGAAAGGATCAGGGGTTGCCGGAGGTCACTAGATGGCTTTTATCCCGTATCGTTGGGTTGCAGCGGCCAATTGTAGATTTTTCACAAGATGGGAGGGGGGTAGGGGACCCGATGTTAAATTCTTCGGTTCTACGTTAAAACGCGGAGGGAGGAGTTGTACTCTCTGTTTCAAGGAGTGCTTTTCTGGGTGTCTTGAAGCCTTTTTGTATCTTAGTCTTCTTCGAGGGGTTGCCCACTTGGATTTTTGGGTATACGAGGAGATTTTGAATGTACTTGAGAAATTGGATCTTCCTCGGGTATTGATTCTTCTTCTCTCTTCGGTATTGTCGTGGTATAGGAAGGACCGAATGATGGAAGGAGTTGGTACGTAGGAGTTATTTACGTACTACAAAAAAAGAAGACTCCTTGACTAACGTTATACCTCTCTAAGGGTGCTATATATGATTTTATTATTATTATCTAGGGTCTTGACTTCTTTAAACTTTAAAGGTTCCCTGTGCCAACGTAGCGATTCGAGGAGAGAATAAAATAAATTGTTAAAACAAATTAAAACTTTAATTAAAACACAAAAACAAAAATAAAAATGAACCACAGAAATATTACGAATTTAAATACACAATAATAACTTCAATAAGTTTTTAAGTAATGCTTTTTAACTTGACCTACTTGATATTATAGTGATGGTTAACCCATCACTCACTGCAATATAAAAATATACTAACTGTCTCTACTGGAGTTTAAATACCTTGGTTCCTCCGGCGATGGGTTTGAGTCTGACCTTGAACTCAATGAGCTCAGACACCTCAGGAATCCGGTGGGTTCTTTGACGCGTGCCTCGACCACATGGTTGACGGCGGACGGAATAACTTAACAGTCACAAGGGACTTTAGCGAGTGTGGCAGATGGGGACCACACGGTACTCGGGGGAGGGTCTTCTTCAAGGGCGAGGACTATCACGGTGCTTTAGGATGCACCAGGATAAGCGGAGTCTCTCTGACGAGAGTAAATTGAACTTGGTTCTTAAACCAAGTTAACTTAGAGTTCGATGTGACCAACGGGTAACGGGCTCGAGGAGGAGCTTTTTCTTCTTCGTTTCGGAATTCATCAAGGGCCAGGAGTGTACTCGGGAGGCGGGTCTTCTTCAAGGGCGAGGACTGTACTCGGGGGATCTTCTTCAAGGGCGAGGGTACGAGGATAGTGACGAGAATAAGTTGAACTTGAGCAAGTTAACTTAAAGTTCGGTTTGATAACCAGGGACAAGCTCGAGAAAGAGCTGTTTCGTAGTCCTTCTCTTGATAGCCCGGCCTCTCTTGCAGGGGACTTCGTAGCCTGGTTGACTCACGGATTCTAGCTCGTTTTTTCCCAAGTGTTTATACCTCGTCATCCCACTGGGGTAGGGGTAAGAGGGGAGTGGCTTGTGGACGGGCCGCAGGAGGGTTTTTATTCCAATGGTTTTTCTCATAAAGTCTCACCTCTGGTCCAGCTGGCCTTTCGAGCTTGAGAGAAACTCGTCTCCAATTTCGTACTTGAAGTGAAATTGAATACACACTCATAGGGAAGATCTTGCAGTTTAAACCGTTCTGCTTTTCATAGGGACGAGGGGCGAGGGAATGTGATTACGAGATTGACCCAAGGTGCCTGGCCCGAATGTTTTGCGGTCAACGTCCCGTGTTTCAAATGGGAGAAAAGGGAGAGGGTCGATTCCCCTACAGGTATTAAGATCGCAATTTGAAAGTCACTTGAGGGTGACCGGTTCTTCTATTCTCTTACTTGCGAAATTCCTGTTTGGCACTAGGAATGTTAGTCCAGGCAGGCTTCTTACTATGCCTGTGAAGGATACTTCGGTCTCGCACGGATACAAAACGTAACATTTTTAAGTTATTTCAAAACTGGTAGAAGAACTGATCTTCTCGAACTGGTCCTCTATCGTCTCTCACCGAATAATCTTCTTCTCTTGCTGCCGAAATCCCTGGTTTGGCACTAGGAATGGTAATACAGTCAGACCTCTTCTAAGTCTGTAAATGATAGCTGGGTATGGCACCGATGAGAAAAGGCAACGAACTTCTAGGTTGTAGAAGTCGATCTCTCTGAACTGGTTGAAGGACCGATCTCCTCGATCTGGTTCTCTATCGTCTCTCACCGAATAATCTTTTCTCTTTCCTTATGGGGCTTATTTATAGCCTGGCGACCGCCCAATCTAAGGGAGAAAAGGCGAGGCCGCAGAGGGGAGAAGGAGGGGTGAGGCCGCACAGGGAAGGGCGAGGGGTGAGGGGAGGGTGGCACCACGGTGCCCAAGTCTTCTTCTTAATTAGAGGCACCGCCAACCGTCACTATCTTTGGTGTTCTTTTTGACTGGCACCGCTTTTTGTGGCAATTTAACCACAGGCCTCCGGACCTCAGAGGAAATTGGATTCTTTGAGCGCTGCGTAATGGCCTTTAGTGGTTACCTTGGCATAGCGGCTCGCTCCCGACTACCTATGCGGCGGGGAGATCAAAAGGGTCGGCCGTTTAACTGTTAGTCCGCCGGCTAACGTTCCCACGCCTCTCCTCAGGTGGCTCGATTCTCTCGCTTTCTCCGCAGGGGGAGGGGGACTTTAACGTATATGTCCGCCTGGTCCTCCGTGCTGCTTTATGTTGTAATTCCTCTACAGTTTTGCATCAGTGGTTGGGGGTATGATACTTTTAATATAGCATCGCCACCCGACGAAGATGGCACGTGGGGGTGGAGTCCTTTGATGTTTTTGCCGCTCTATTTGGGTATTCTGTTGGTTTAGTTCCTTTCAAACAAGATCAAATATTTTAAAAGCACGTTCTATAAATTGATTTGCGACGTCTGTATTGTAGGATCGTGCACCGTATTAAGGGTTCAAAGCAACCTCCGAGTCAATTATATCGTAGGAGAAGCGTTTATCAGAGTGAAATAGTGCAAAGTGGGGTGTATCTCCAATTGCTACATGATACGCGCCGTTGATGGCAGTCTGAAAGAGCGCTAAACATTCATCCCAGTGGGGTGAGATTTCTAATATTGATCGGAGAAGATTCAAAGTTTTCCGATGTTGCCGTTCCACTAACCCACTTGAAGCGGGGTGGTGGGGAACTATTTATTCCATTAATTCTATTTCTTCCATTAATCTTAAAGTAAAGTTGGCAGCATTGTCGGAGATCAGTACTTCTTATGAGCTGTGAGTTTTGATGATGTGATTTACGAGAGCTTTGTCAACTGTTTCAGCTGTTTGGTCAGGAATCGCTACCAATTCATTATTGCGAGTAAAGTGATGGGTAAATACTAATATATATCTATTGTTACTTTGTGTTTTCGTAAGAGATGCTAAAATATCCATGTTGATTCTTTTCCAGGGTGTTGTGGAAGTGGATATCTGTGCATATACGTGGTTTTGGGACGACTACCTCATGTTTAAGTCATATAGGGCATTCCTGGATGTATTGATGAGTTCTGGTAACCATATTTGGGAAATGGTACCTTTGCTGCATGTGCTTAACTGTCCTTTCCACGGTCATGTGGCTAAAGAGTGGGGTGTCATGGCCTAACGCAATGCACATGTCAACTAAATCGTCTGGGATCTCGATTAACAGTCGCCCAGCCTCATATTCATAGCAGACTAGTTTGTCGTGGATTTGGTATTCCTTGGTTAGGGGTGAGTTGGCTGTTGACATTAATTGAGCGAATATGTCTCCAACTCGTTTGTCTTTTTGTTGTGCATCCAGATGCAACTGATAGTCGAATGGTTCTGACGCATATATTTTGTTCACTCGTTTTATGCGTGATAGACTATCGGGGATGGTTTGTAGTTTCTCTGTTCTATACTCGACCTTTTGCTGGTAATCTTGTATTTGTAACGCCCAACGACTTAATCTACATTCTAGTAATTTGTCTTTAAACAGATACACAAGGGGTTGGTGATCTGTTCTCACTATATTATCACTAGTCAATAATGATTTTGCTACTTGGGTATTATCTTGTGATTCATAGTAAATCGAGTGTGCTGGTTCCGAATCTGTAATTAAAATTGTTCTAGCACGTAAGGTTCCTGAGTTACACACATACTATTTAGCTACACATATGGGCAGTGTTGCTTCGGCTACCGTAGTGAGAGGATGTGTTGTGTGTGTTTGGTCCCTGCATTACACTCCTGCTCTATCACGTTGTCAAATTTAACCATTATAGTAGTGGTGTTGAAACGGTATTTACATACAGCGATTAATTGCATTTTTCTTTCAGATTTATCTCTCAATTAATTTGTAAATGAAATAAGATTGTATGGAAGTACATAACAGGATATATACAAACTAAGTTGAAAACATGAATCGGCGAGGATGTATAAATAGCCCAGACAACTTTTGTTATATCTGTGGAAGATATACTCCAAGCAACCAGCGGAAAAATTTAGCTAAAAGAGTGAAAACTGCATACAATTAGTGCTTTGGTTGTAAAGATGGTGTCCAAGACAAGCAATGGGCACCTCACAAATCTTGTACTGTGTGTTATACAGGGCTCAGATAGTGGTTAAATGGCAAACGGAAGGGTATGCATTTTGCTGTGCCAATGGTGCAGCGTGAGCCAACAAATCATGTTTTTGATTGCGACTTTTGTAAGAAAAATATTCCGGGATTCTCAAATAAGAACAAGTAAAAAATTGTATATCTAGATTGTAAGTCAGCTATAAAACCAGTTCCCATAATATGGAGATGCCAATCCCATTTCCTCCATCAGTTAGTGTAATTAAAGAAGATGATTCATCGCCTGAAGAGGAGGATAACAATGACGATAAAATGTATGAAGATGATTCTAAGGAAAAGAAGATCCAGTTGATAAATCAAGAAAGATTGAATGATTTGGTGAGAGATTTGACATTGTCAAAGGAGAACGCAGAACTGTTTGGCTCCAGACTACAGCAATGGAATGTTCTAGAGGACGGTACAAAATATCTACTTTTCTTAAACGTCATGAGGTCTAAGCTGCCTTTTATAAAGAAGAAGGTGGTGCTTGTTTCTGTACTAATGTTAATGGCCTCATGAATCAGCTAGGAAACGAGCATTTATCGATGCAAGCACTGCTAACCTTAAAGCTGTGTTGCTACACAATCGTAACAAAAAACCTTCAATCCCTGTTGCACTTATTGTTGAGATGATAGAGACATATGAATCAATGAAATTTATTCTGGAAGGTGTTCATTACTCGCATCATAAGTGGAATATCTGTGGTGATCTAAAAGTAATTTCTTTACTTCTTGAACTGCAGCTAGGATATACAAATAATATGTGTTTCTTATGCCTATGGAACAGCCGTGACGACAGGAATCATTATATTGTCAAAAAGTGGCCCGAAAGAGAAGAACACATAGTTAACCGATACAATGTGAAGTACATGCCTTTGGTACATCCACAGAAGATCTACCTTCCACCACTTCATATCAAACTTGGCCTTATTACGAATTTTGTTAAAGCAATGGTCCATGATTCTGATGGATTCCAATATCTAAAAGAGAAATTTGGTTCAAAGAAAACCGATGCTAAACTTAAAGCTGGCATTTTTGTAGGGACGGAGATCAGAGAATTGATACGTGACAGGGAGTTCAGAAATAAACTAACTCCACTTGAGTTGACAGCATGGGATTCATTTGTCCATTTTGTGCAGAACTTCATTGGTAATCAAGGGCTTAAAACTATGAAGAACTAGTGGACAACATGCTAAAGGCCTATCAACGAATGGGGTGTCGGATGTCTCTTAAGATGCATTTCTTGCATTCGCATCTAGATTTCTTTCCATCTAATATGGGTGATATTAGTGACGAACATGGGTAAAGGTTCCACCGAGATATAGCAATAATGGAAAGAAGGTATCAAGGCCGCTTCAACGAAAACATAATGGGTGAATACTGCTGGTCCCTACAACGGGAGGATCCTATATCCACGTACAAGTAAGAGAGCAAGAGTTAGGTGAGTACTACCTCTTTTATATGTAATACATATCTTGTCTGGGTCTGCAAAAGGACGTACATAATGCCAAATATGGTGCCCCGATTCCAAACATTTGCCCAGAAACGTCTCATTCTTCTCAAACTCGTAATAATAATATCATTAATTGATCCAAGGTGACAAAGTGAGCCATAGGGCCTAGTTGCATAACTCATGAACCTTACGTGCTAGGACAAATCTGAGCACAGATTTGGAACCAAAGCACCAAAATTAGTTAGTTACAAAAACATTTACTCAAGTAGCAGAGATAAAGTTAAAATTTGTTGGCTAGTGTTATGTTTCTGAACTTTTTTAAAGCCCAAACTACAGCTAGTGTTCGCGGTCCGTTGTGCTGTAATTATTTTGGGCTCCATTCAATAGTTTACAGGCATATGCAATCGGCATTTCTTTTCCATTTTTTAATTAGAGCAAAACAGCACCCATGCGGAAAGAACTTGCGTCAGTAGTATTGAAGTTCTTAGTTCGAGTACACACAGACGTACACGCTAATGTGCGCATTTAATCACGTACACACGTCCATGACCTTTCAGCCCGAGTCTCTCCCCTCTCTTACTGGTTGGTCGCTAAGATGCCCCCCGTCCCATCCGCTAGTTCAGTGAAAGTGTGTGTGCGCAGACTCTGATTCCTTCGATAGGAATTCGAGTGTGTACACACTCATGAGCACATTAAAACACGTACACACGTACATGACCTTGCAACCCGAGTCTACTCCCTCCTCCCCTTACTGGTTTGTCACTAAAATGACCCCCCAACCAACCCCACCCTTGTGACAGTTATGAATTTTCAAGTATTTTCTCGTAACCACACATATCAGTAGAGTTGCCACTTAACCTTTTACAATCCATTAATTTGTCCGTCTAGTTGACATCTTTTAAATTATTTGTCGCTAAACCTCTCTGTGTATCACACGTTCTAAGATGATCCTCCATACACACCGTATCACACCCAGACTTAGTAAATATTTTGCAACTGAAGATATGTGTGGATAGGATTATAAATTTAGCCCATACGGTTGATTTCTTCGATCATCTTCGTCGATTTATTCATGAACACCCAATTGATCGAATTGAATTTCTGTATAGTGGGTCAGTCTAACTACCTTTCAACTACAATAACGGAAAAAACTACTTGAATATCTCCAGTTTATTGATTTAGAAGATTTAATCATCGGTGTAAAATTAAAAAACGAGCTTATGGATCAGTTTTTCTTTGTAAGAGGTCTATCCGATCGTCACAGTACATGGGATGATAAGTTTTTCTGCATATTAGATTCGAACATGGTGAATGATGGTGAGAAAGTAGTGAACATTGCTATATTTGACACTAAAACCGTGTTATTTCGCTATCTCTCGTGGCATTCCCATCAATTCACTCATATGATGAAAACCAAGATTGAAGAGGTAAGGATTAAAAAATTCTCCTTCTTACAAAATCAAGAATTTGTGATGAGTTATTTTGTAGACAAAATAAAACATTGATAGTATAACACGTATTATTAGCTCTTTATGTATTTTTTTTCTTTACATAAAGAGCTAATAATAACTGAAAGGAAGTCAATGTATAATAACTTTTTAAATATCATGTAAGATCCCTTTAAAACCGAAGGTATGGTTCGATAACTTTTTGGAAGTTCAAAGGTCTTTCTCAAAACCTTTTCTCCTCTCACCTCTTTCACTCCATCGTGTTCCTCGGCTCTGAAACCCATGATTGGTAAAAGGATATGACTATCAACATTCTCTCCATCATCATCGGCTCCAACTAGACGTTTGATAGTATAGTAGGTCATTATATCCCTCATCTGAGTGTTAATGGTCAATCCTTAGGCACGAATTATATATATACTTCACCCCACTCGCCGTTAGGATACGTACCGAATAGGATTTGGGACCCGTATAACAGAATGAATCTTCATACGCATCGTCACCGTACACATCTTTGATCTCATCGGTGAGATCACCTATGAATTATTCAAGTCGAGGTTGTGGGTCATCTTTCCTAGCAATGTAGATGGCACTGTCCGTGTCACAGTACAACAACCGTTCACCCAACGAGTCTAAGAGGCCATAGAGCTTGATTCAAGCATAGGCGATTGTAAATACTGCAATTGGAAGATTCGTTACTTGGGAGTCAACTTCTATATGTTCAGCATTATAAACTTTCGCGATGTAGGCATTGCCAACTACATCCAACGAGTTCACTTTATAATCGTCGTTTTTGACCAGATCAATTCTGTAGTGAAGCCCGAATGGTAATCTGTCTTCTCTAGGTGTTGTAAGACGCTTTCTGTCACTTCTCTTCCTCAATAAAAAGCTCTCAGTCTCTTGATATCATTTTATAATATCTTAGACAGCATATTTTGAACATTTTATTTTTGTTAGCAATTTCATCTTGTGAGAACCAATGACGCAATCTATTATCTAGTGTTGCGGTTGACTATAGTCTTGTTGTCGATAATAATAATTGGCCTCTCAAGCTCCTTTAAAAATACCTATTCAATTTGCTAACTCCTACTAACTCTTTATCATGACACATATTCGACCACATCGGATACTTCACATCACCTATGTTGAGTGTTGTTAATTATTGTTGTTCACGGTTTAACTACAATTCATAGCTTCTATATTGCATTGGCGACGAGGATTGATGATTTGAGCACTGTCTACTGTTGGTAGGTTATTGAGGTAGACTATTTTCATTTTCTATTTTGAGATCTATAGTAGTAGAGTTGCACTTTATTACCTAGTTAACTTGAACCTAAAAGAGAAGAAGTACCAGTTTTTCTTACTTTAGTGGAACCTATAGTTTTTACCTTAGCTAAGGGTCTGTTATCTCTTTAGGAGACAGGAATTGTGAATATCTTGATATCATTAAGAAGTTGAGGGAACATTGCAAACCCAAGGTAATTCTAAGAATAAAAAATCTAGCGAAACTACTGCTAATTTTGTTGCTGGAATTAAAGCACTGGCTCACACATGTAAGGTTGGTGACGAGTTAACGGATATGCTAAGAGATAGATTTGTGATGGGCCTATCTAATGAGTCTGCACAACACATTTTGATGGCAGAATCAGATTTGAATTTCACTAGAGTTGTAGAAATAGCCAGTGCTATAGAAACAGCTTTCAGAGATGTACAAGCTATGGAACACTGCTATAAACAAAATGTATGAACAGAGCCATACTTTAAAACAAAATATTTCTCAGCTTAACTAGGGTGGCGGATGCTACATTGAGACTTAAGACACCTTGTTCTGACTGTGCTAAATTACATTGAAACCAAGAGTGCCCGTTCACGGGTGTTACTTGCTTTGTTTATAATTAGAGAGGAAATATTAAATCATGTCCATAAACTGCACAAGGCTCAAGTCATTGAGGTAGATTCTAGCTATGACTATGTCTTTAATGGTACTCCTACTAAAACTAATTCTCTTAATGTCACACTATTTTAAAATAATGTTTGTGTAACTATGGGATGGGATACGGGTGATGCACGTTCCATTATTTCTGAGAATACTGTCTCTAATCTATGACCTATTGAGTGTGATAGACCTGTTCTTCATCCCTTATCTATAAACCATAAGACTTCGGATGGTGTTCCCCACAATGTAGCAGGTGAGATTTCTGTCTCTGCTACACTTGAATCTACTATTTCTTGTCAAGAAACTATTCTTATTGTGCAAAGATTAGGCCCATGTCTTTTAGGAAGATATTAAATTTAATTCCCTTCATATAAATAATAGGAAACTCTCATTGTCGTAGAATGCCCCCGCCCCCTTTTTGTTCTAAGAGTGCTAATATTGATATCTTAAAGAAGAGAGCCGTTGGAAACACGTAAGGATATAGAGAAACGCTCAATAATTCCCCAAATAAACTTATATTTTAACTTTAACAATTGAATACACAAAACTTAACCATTAACCACAGCAATACTCCGAATATTATCATACACAAGAATTAATTCAATTAGTTTGACCCTCAAAAATTGGTTAATTTCGCTACACACGGCAATATATAAGATTTAGTTCTTACGGACTCTACTGGAGTTTAAATACCTCAGGAATGTTATTGTCTCACGACGCGTGCCGCCTGGCCAGATGTAGGTGGGCGGGATCACGAGGTCCTTTTGGCGAGGGTAGCAGCTGGGGGGTCCATACGGTATTCAGGGGGGGGAGGGGTTCTTCAAGGACGAGAACAATTACGGTGCTTTATGCGGCCCCAAGGTAGTCATGGTCTCTCTGACGAGGGGGAGTCGAACTTGGTTGTTAAACCAAGTTAACTTGGAGTGTGGTGTGACTACCGAGTAACGAGCTCGATGGGGAGCTTTTCTCCTACGTTACTTAATTCCTCATGGGTGAGGACTGAACTCGGGGAGGGTCTTCTTCAAGGGCGAGGATAACGGAGGGGGGTTTTTCTGGCCAGAATAAGTTGAACTTGAAGGTCGGTTTGGTAACCAGAAACTACCTCGAGGATGAGCTTCTTCTTAGTTCCAGTCTTCCTCAAGGGCGAGGATAACGGAGGGGAATTTCTCTGACGAGAATAAGTTGAACTTGGTTCCTCAACCAAGTTAACTTATCAGTTCGGTGTGGCCACCGAGCAACGGGCTCAAGGGGGAGCCTTTTTCTTCTTCTTTTCTTAATTCCTCAAAGACGAGGAATACCCCTGGTGTTTAAGATGCACCAGGATATGAGGAGTCTCTCTGACGAGAGTAAGTTGAACTTAACAAAGTTAAATTAGCGTTCTGTTTATACATCGTCACCCCACTGGGGAAGGGGTAAGAGGGGGGGAGGCTTGAGGACGGGCCCCAGGAGGGTTCTTATGCCAAACGGTTTGTCTCACCAAGTCTTACATCGGCTCCTCGTTGGCCTTCGAGCTTGGGAAAAACACGTCTCCAATTTCTTACTTGACGTGAAATTGAATCTCACTCTCCTGGGGGAGATCTTGCACTTTAACCTTTAGGTCTTTCATAGTGACGAGTGGTGTGGCGCTGCGGTTACGCGCTTGACCCGACGGTGCCTGGGGCCGGATGTCTTTGCGGTAATCGCCTCGTGACTCCACCGCGAGAGAACGGGGAAGTGACGATTCCCTACACTCATATATTCATAGGGTATCAAGCACTGACGCTGATCAAATGAAAGAAGTCTCTGATGTATTTTCTACTGGTTTGGGTTGCCTCATAGGTAAAACTTTCACTATTTTGGTAGACCCAATTATTTCTTCTGAATTTTGTAAAGCCAGGACATTGAAAGAGCTAAAATAGAAGGAAAATTGGATAGATTGGTGGAAGAAGGTATAATTTTTTCCTATACTGAATTATACCTGGGCACCTGCAGTGGTACCCGCGTCGAAGGCAAATGGATCAGTGATGATTTGTGGATGCTATTGGCTTACAGTAGATATAGCTGGTAGGCTGGATACCTACCCCTTCCTAAGATCGAGGATCTTTTTAGCAATCTCTCAGGTGGTAATCTATTTACTAAGCTATATATGTCTCAGACATATGCCCATTTATGCCTCCATGATGCATTGCAACATTATACAGTGATTAACACACATCGTAGTTTGCTTAAATATTATAGGTTGTGCTTTGGAGTTTCCTCAGTGTCGTGGTACACCACTCTATACCATACACTACTTCTATATTATGTGAGGGGTGACTTAATCACCTACTGCAACGGGAACCGTTTAAGGACTATTCGCAGGGATTAACGGCCGACTAGGAGGTCAAACTTGAGGTGTTGGGTTTTAAATCCTTAATAATCAGACAGAGTGCATAAATGGTTGGCAAGATTTACTTGAATAGGCCAAGAGTATCGTTCAGAATTAGTTAGAGATAAATTAACAAGAATAATTTTATTTACAAACATCAAAATATTTTTTTTAAATGGCAAAAAGGGATTATTTAAATTGAAATAGTCTCTAGATAATTATTATGAGGAGGGATTCTCAAATAGAATTAATTAATTAGCGTTACTAGGCTAAGATCAAAAGGGGGAACTTGACAATACTAATAATGGAGGGGGTTTCAGTCTTACGGATCGGTGACTTCGAGGAAGGTCCTTCTTGCGATGAGGCGAGTGGAGAACGATCCGATGAGTCAAGTGGGGGCACGGTCCGAATGAGGCAAATGAGGCACGATCTGAACCAACTTTCCAATGAAGATAGCCAATCTTCAAAGATGACGTTCGATGGGAAAAGTGGGAATTCTCGTAACTCCAATGGAAGAGGAAACTTCTTTTCCTCAAAGGTAATCGATGGAGACTTTCTTTGGTTTAATAAACGAAGGGAGACTGTTGCGCAAATTCAAAGGCTTGCCGATCAGAGAAAGGGTAGAACTACGGCGGAGAAAGTCTGCTGTTTGATGAACACTCACAGGACTTTGATGAGACGATGATGACGGCCTTGAGGTGCATGCTGGACTCTTCGATCTCCAGTAAAAACTGAGTATCTAAAGGGGAAGTGGAAATTTGGAGAAAGGAGTCACAAGTTCCAGAAATCTTAATCCTGAGGCTGAGTCGATTCCTCATTTAACAGCAAGGCCCGAAACACAGCGGCTCTTTCTCACCTCGTAGCGGGGGGGGGGAGGCTCGGGACGATTTCGCTGGCTATTTCCCCAATGCGCTCAGGAGTCGAAACTTCTCGAATGTTCCCGAACAGGAAGTGACGTTGTCCATGTCAGGATACAATCGAACGTCGTCTCCAATAAAGTGTGTGTTTGCGGGGGGGGGGGATCAGAGGTTGTTCTTTTACACCCCTCCTTCCCATACGATGGAACTTTTCTGAGAGAGTGGGAAGAACAAGGGACATCGCAAATGGTGGATAGGGAGAATGATTATTTAGGCGTCAGCCTGATAAAAAAAACCGGGGGACCTCACCTGTATTCGACAGGGTAACAAAAAGGCTATGATATTGATCTGAGACCCCCCCAAAATTAATGTAAATGTGTCGACAAAAAAAAATTAGATTTAAATTAAGGAACAAAGTTACAACTTTGTCTAAACAGGTAGTGGAACAGCAAAAAAAATATATTAAATAAGTAACTACAGGGAACATAGATATATGTACAGAGTTAAAAAAAGAAGAAAATCGTATATACATGATTAGCTCACGGATTTACAGTAGACCTGGTGTGATAGAACGGGTTGAGGCAGCGTTAGTTTCAACTCCTATCACATATTATTTAAAATCACGATGCTCCCACGTGCATCTTCGCTTCGAAGCTTGGCGTCTTATCACAGCCACCGGATGTCAATGTTTAAACAAGGAGGTTATCGTCCCCCCGTTCGCCCCCATACGCCGACCTCGCCAGATTGAGTTGGGCTTATGGGCAGATAAGGCATTGTTCCCAGCCTCGGCTGTGCATTCCATCGAAGTTCCCACTCCATTGTCCCCCACGCCAAGGGAGTGTCTCGACTATTTAGATGGAAACTTTACCACTAAGATCAGATTGGAGATCCAGATTTTCGTCGCGAAACATCACCACGACCCTCTCTCCCTTTGTGCGCCAAGGGACCTCGACCTCAAGATTCACCATCACTTGTCCAGAAGGAGGACAATATCCCTTGAGTGCCAAAGGTTCGAGCCTTTCGTGACGCCAAGTCCTCAAGGCTTCCTCCTCGTTGTTCAGAAAGAGAACAACGTTAGAACAGCCATTGTTCTTGAGCCCGTAGACAAGAGACGGTTCTCACCCCCCCCCCTGTTGTTCAGAAGAGAACTACGTAGAACAGCCATTGTTCTTTTGAGCCCTTCGCCAAGAAACGGTTCTCACCCTTCCCCCTTGTTGTTCAGAGGAGAAAAACATTAGAACAGCCATTGTTCTTGAGCCCGTAGACAAGAGACGGTTCTCACCCAGCCCCCCTGTTGTTCAGAAGAGAACAACGTAAAACAGCCATTGTTCTTTTGAGCCCTTCACCAAGAAACGGTTCTCACCCTTCTCCCTTGTTTTTCAGAGGAGAACAACATTAGAACAGCCATTGTTCTTGAGCCCGTAGACAAGAGACGGTTCTCACCCCCCTTGTTGTTTGGAAGAGAACAACGTAGAACAGCCATTGTTCTTTAAGCCGTTCGTCGAGAAACGGTTCTCATTCCCAAGACGCCACGTCAGGATCATCTTATCCCCTCCCTTCGGCTGGAACTCGCCAGCGGACTGAAAATTCCTTCACGTCGCCTTCCACTGCACCACTAGTATAAAGTTACGTAAGCCAAACGTCACCTTTGAGTACTTAACCCTTTTGTCAATTCTATCCTGTGCTTTAAATGGTTTAGCGAACCATCACATCCCTTTAACTCTATATTTGTTTTACCTTTTTAAATCCTTTAATCCTCGCATTAGCCCGAGCCCCCACGACCCTTTCCATTCTCTGTTTATTTCAATATTTTCCGTCTTGTGTTTGTTGATAGTTATTATTAATGAAACTCTATTTTATTAATGATAGCAATATTATTATTCTTGAGCTCAGTTCCACTTCTTAAGCATATCGAAGATACATAATATCGGCCCGCCAGACATTCACGCACTCTAAAGATAATTAAAGAAGTTCCCTCAACGAATAGTTATATATGGTATAGCGTCGAGAGTCCATTCTACGACACCTATAAATTAGTGGATTAGGTGGCTTTGTCGGCCAATGGATTCATGGATTCCGGCTAAGATTATCAGCTATACAATTTTCGGTACCATTTATATACCAAACTTTAAACTAATATTGTTTGAGTATCAAAAGCCATCGCATTATACGTCCATTCTGGCTCTTATTATTTCGGAGATACGACAAAGGGGGATGGTCAGTTTAGACAATAAACTCTTTCCCTATTAAATAGATTCTAAATTTGGTAATACTCCATGCTATAACTAATGCTCCCGTTATATTACCGCGTAATTACGTTCACGGGGCAGTAGCTTTTGGCTCGCGTAAGCCACCGGGTTGCTTTCACCTTCGTCAGAGTATTGGAGCAACACGCATCCAATTCCTTCGTCACTCGCATCCGTCCGGATGCCAAAGGGTTTAGAGGGATTAGTGAGCATCAAAATGGGGGCGAACGCTAGTTTGTCCTTGAGCTGCTGGAACCTGGCAGTAGCTTCAGGATTCCATGAAAGGGGATCTGGGGATCTCTTCTAAAGGAGGGCACTCAAAGGGGCGGAAATAGATGCGAAGTTAGGGATAAATCTATGGTAAAAGGAGGCCGATCCCATGAATAACCTCAGCTCTTTCTTCGTGCGGGGAAAGGGCATCTCGACAATGGCTCTGACCTTTTCGTCCTGGGGGCCCATCTTATTTTTCGAGCGAACAGGCTCTTGAGTAGTAGGGGCGATGTTATGCTCAGATTGATAGGAGCAACCGGGGTTCTCGGAGATGACATCTTCAAATCCGTTTTGCAACTGCTGCAGCTGACACTTTTGAAGAGGCGCTTACCTGGGGGAGACATCCAGCACGGGGGATGATGATTCCGAGGGTCCAGGTAAAGATGGGATAGTGTAATCACCATCTTATTCAATGCCTACTACTTGCACGACATTGAAGGGGGCAGCGGGATACACGGCTGCCAACGGGGACTCTTCATTGAGGGCCACAATATTGTTGATACACGCACGGCGGTGATATTTCTTCAACATAGTGATGTGAAAAACCTTATATCCTGAGGGGGTTCGAAACAGGTAATCCACTGGTACGTTACTTCTAGAACGGCAAAGGGGCCCTTCCACTGGCTCATGAGTTTGTTACTCTCCGTTTGAAGTAGCAACAGCACCTCCTCGCCAGGCTTAAAACTTCTTTCCTTAGCCTTTAAATCGAAATAAGTTCGATACTTCTCCAAATGTACCTCAACATTTTGGTACACGATGTCGGCACATATCTCGAGGCGCTTTCGGAAGTCTAAGAGGTACGAATAGCAGGATTGGATTTCAGGGTGTGACTCAACACAGTTTACGTAATTGGCGGGGCTTTCAACATAGTCGCCCTCTATCACCTTTGAGCATGCAACGCAGATAAGAGGCTAATCGACATGAAAATTTCATATGAGCGAAGTTCTGGTGAGAATAAAAATACAGATTCCTTCATGCCCAGGGTATTCAAGTTAACGCAGAATGACGAAGAGAGTTTGTGCTGCCTAAAATATCGCCATTGGCGATATTTTCTTATACTAACAGAACATGGCCCTATCGTTGGTCAGCATCGTTGTATCAGTCGCCCTGACTACTAGAAAAAGCTTGAAATCAGGGAGCTTGAAGCTACTGGTGCCCGTTCTTTAACAGTTCCTTCTGTTGGATAACTACCCTCTTTTTTTTATTAGGTTGCCAAGAAATCAATGTCGTTTTTTTAAGGAAAGTAACGTAATTTTTAGAATCCCCAAAATACATTTAATCAACAAACATTTTCCTTCACTATTGGCACTACTCTCCCTTCTTTTCACTAAACAGTAAATACCTGAAAGAATTCATTCGAGTTTTTTTATGAAATATATGATTTGATATCCTTCTCTGCCTTCATATCACAGCGAACTTTGCCATTTAGGTGATGTTGTATTGATTTGAATAAATGGTAATCATATGTTGCAAGGTCCGGTGTATTTGGTGGATGAGGAAGAATTGCCCAATTTAACGCAATATTTTCTTGTGGCAAACGTCCCACGTGTCATGGAGGAGGACACCGTTTCGATTGAGCAGTAAAGTCGTTTTTTTTGTGCAGGAGCTTCCTTAGAATGTTTCAAATATTGACCATATATGTCTGCAGCAACCTATTCTTTATTATTAAGCTCAGAATGAATAATTACTTTCACATCCCGCCAAATGAAAAGCATATCTATCCTTCTGCTCTTGGAGATCATGTCTAGAAATAGGAATGGTTCATTTTTGTCAATTAAGTCTTTGTTTATTGCCCTTAATATTACGGTAAATAACGCAGTTTTTATCCTGCCGAAACGATCTGTATTTATGTATGGATCTCTATTATGTATCATTTACGAAGATCAAAACAAAGTGGGCTTTATTCCTTCAGGACATAATAAAGCCATTGTGTGTGAAAATTTGAGCAATGTTGACCTTTTTATTTATTTGATGCTAACAAATATTTTTTTAAAGGAGGGTAGCTCCCCAAAGTCCCCAAAATTACACTACAGACAACGTTACCAGCAGTTTTTATAAACTCTTCTATTGTTGCCCAGATATCTTTGGCAGTACATTTCGGTCTAATATTTTACATAACAGTTTTGATGGGGGAAGTTTCTACATACAATAACAATTTTTTTAGTAATTACTTCGCTAGAAATATGTCCTTATGATTACTTCTCAAAGAAGTTCATCAGCCATGAATTTTGAAGTTTAGAGAGAGGAAAATTAGCTCTAATAAATAAGCTCTAATATATAATTTACTCAAATTCATGGATAATTTCTATTTAAGATTTGAGCCAACCATGAAACTAAAAGGCTAGTATGCTCGCCTCTGACCTCCAGTAATGGTTACTTGTGTCTATATGATAGGCTTTAAAATGTATGGAGAGCCGCTAGTGAAGAACACACTACTCGAACTACCTGAAAATTCCGAACGTATTGATATAGGTCAGGGGTCGCCAAACTTTTTTCACAATAAACCAGATAACTAAGAGAATGACGAGCGCGGGCCGCATAACCATTTTGTTCAATACAATATAGTGAATACACAAAAAATAAAGACAATAAGCATATTTATTCACCAATACACAAAATACACAAAAAATAAAGACATACATATTTATTTACCAAAAAGTTATCAAGGAAGGCGTCGTTAGCAATAAGATAGTATTATCGCACCCAATGCGCACATATCCGAGTCTCACAAACTAAGCAGCAAAAAAGGTTAGTGAGATTTATGAAACTGGCGTTTAGCTTTTAAGATATCATCAATATTTGCTTTGAAATTGCTGCATCCAATCAGGAGAATTGCTTTCAAATGTTCATTTGTGGCACAGTGCAGCGGCGGGCCGGATGAACTAACCTCGCGGGTCGTAGTTTGGAGACCCTGATATAGATTGTTAGATTTGTTTTCCTTTCCAGCGCCCATCTGGCGACTTCCCACAACAGCATAAGTCGCCGTAATCATCTTATAGACTAATGCTAGGCTAGATTAAAAAACCAACTAGCCCACCAAACACCAAAAAACAAACAAATCCAAAATTAAAAACAAAACAAAACAAACAAAAACAAAACAAGAAAAATAAGGGAGCACGTCCGACGGCAGGGGTAGCCCCCCCCCCCTTCGGCGTGGGATCATACGGCCAAAACCAAAGAGAGTAAAATAAAATGGAGGAGGCCAACCTCCTCCAAGAAGTCAAATAGTACACAAGTCTGTGTGAACGATGTAGTTTGTTTGAAGATACCCGAGATTCACATGCAACATGGCTACTAATTATCATGTAGTTTGGAGCAGAATTTTAATACAAATTGCTGGCATTCGCTTCTGAATTATTTACTAGATTAATATTAAATAATTGAGGCAATATAGTCTGGTGGTTCACCAACCTGCCTTTATCCAGGCGGATCCCGACCAGATAATGAAATAAACATAAAAGTCAGTATGACAATCGCTAGTGACCCCGAGGGTACCAGGGGCCAGTCTTATTGGAGAGAGGTGCCAGGAAGTATTATGTTTTGACATCAAACAGCGTCCAGGTGGACCCTCAGCTACCTTGGGGTAGAGGTATCTGTTCTGCGTCAGAGGTATGTGGGTATAGATACGCATCGACAGGATTCCTTGGAACAGAGAATGTATCCGTGTTGTGCTGTGAAGACGGGAGAGGAAATCGGGAGAGGAAATAAAGCAGTGTTGCGATTGGCTATGTGTGTGATGAGAAGTGTAAGAACTAACCACCCCAGCAGAGCGCGTCCACCAATCGGTAGCCAGATCTCCCTAAGTGCGCTGATGTTTGTGTCCGCTCATGCCGGGATCGAACCCGGAAACGCGACGTTAGCGGACCAACGCCGTATCCACTCGGCTAGCAACAGCTCTGGTACATATTCACTCCAAGGTTAGTACGAAATTCTAACCTAAAGTGATCCGGCCCCGAAAGTATCTATTTCAGCGTCATTACAAAATAAACACAGGAAAAGGGTTTACATCTAAATAGGAAAAGAGATAATTAATTGTTTGTCACATGACTTTTGTCACCAATTAAGAGTGGCAAATGAATGTCATAGTTTTCTATTAAGTTTCATCAGTCGCCACAACCAATTTCGTTACATTTCGTCCTTAACCATTGTTTTATTTTGTGTGTGTGTGTGTGTGTGTGTGTGTGTGTGTGTGTGTGTGTGTAAATGTGTTTAAGCTCTTTTATTTTTTAATGCTAGGAAAATATTTTTCTAGGAGGTTTTAGGTCTGGATTTATTGGAGACCACTTAAAAGCTTTATTTTCTGAGTCTTAAAACCATTTCTTTACTACGGAGGACATAAGTTTATGGATCATTGGCCTGTTGAAATGTTATAGGCATACCCAACTTCTGTTTTCTGACCGATAGTTGAGTATTTTCTTTCACAATAGCCTAATAATCTTCCTTCCTCAATATTCTATCAATATTAGTATCCTTGTTATATTAGCAGCAAATGAACGCCATAAAATTGTTTCCTGCACCGCGCATTATGGATGCTATTGTGCTTTGCGGAAAGCGGGTCGTTAGGTTTCCTCCCAAAGTTTTCAGCAATTACGAGCCAAATAGTTCAATTTTATTTTCGATCCGTAATACTTTCTTCCTAAATGCTTTAACACAGTTAACGTGCCTCTTTGAAAATGTGAGCCTTTTTACAACATGAGTTCTATGAAGATATATATGACTTATTTCCAATGCTGAGTAGCAAACCGTTAATCGTTTAAGAAATTACATTGACGTAAAAAATAGTTTGAGCAGTCAGAGGATATCTCAAGTAATGCATAGTGATTTTTGATGACTCTTGTAACAATCTTACTTCGTTAGAGGTTTTTCTACTTATATTCAATGAAACGCTAATGAATCATATAGTTGAACAAATCAATATGTATTACAGTCAAAATCCCCCCCAAAATTGGAGGTTAGAACTAGCAGAATTAAAAGCTTATTCAGTAATTCTCCTAAAGTTAGGGTTAGTTAGTGCACCAAATTATCGTTATTTTTGAAAAAAGCTCTTCAAGATATCTTCCAATCGCAGACTAAATTGGCCGTGACAAATTTTAATATATATGAATATATATTCATTTATACAATAACGTCTTACTGAAACCAGCAGACCATCCAAACCAGGCTAAGCTGTACGAAATTCGTCCAGCCACTGAAGCCATTAATAGTTATTGTGGCAAAATACATCAAGAAGAGCATCAAATAATTGAGGAACCTATCGTTCATGCTAAGACTCACTTTATAAAAGTTTTTTTCACTTATTTTCGGTTCAATTAAACAATTTTCATGTTCAAAATAATCGTATTAACTTTCAACTGAATACAATCCCTTGCGTGATTTTGAATTTCATAAAGCACCATGCATGAGATCGCAAGAACTTGAATCTGCTGACGTCGCCGAGGTTGAAACTTCCAGTGGCATCTCTTGCGATAAGAGGTCGCGGTTATTTTAATGAAAGAGCACTCTTCTTCTCTAAATTAATGCTGGCCGTTTTGCTTCAAAACCACCGCAGTAAACATCTTTGCTAGTAGGTAGTTTGATTAGGATTAAGAAGTTCAAAATGAATTATGTCATTCATAAAACCATCAAACGCAAGAGAGAATCTTCTTCCATGGATAGGGCCCCTGTTTCGGCTAGAGTATTGGTTTTCCGACAGGACTAATCCATTGTATATAACGTTTAATATTACTGTACATAATCAAAATTAGTCTCCTGTAACAAGCTTAATAAAAATTGGTTCACCTTTTAGTCTCGAAAGGAGAAATGAACAAATGTTGTTCCTTTGTTATAAGTGTGCTTCAGAGAGATCGTGAAGAATCCATTGCCCTAAAAGTGAAACCTTGATTATTTCCTTTAAATTACGAAGCACAGTGGAATGAGTTGAATGTAGTTTTTCAAGCAATTATTTGACAGTTACAATCTGATTTTCTTCCTTTGTTATTTTTAAGAGATCTTGATCAAATTCCAGTGGTCGCGCTGAATGGGGTTTATCTTTAAGACTAACGTTTCCCGAGCGAAAAAAAGCCCCATTACCTATGGGATGACCTAATGTTTCGTTATTACAACAGACAATAGAAGCAAATTTGGGAAGGATTTTTTGCAGTTTGGAGTAGAGACTGACACGTCGCCATATCTGCCTTCCAGTGGCTCAGAAAGTGGACACCGATCCTGCTCTGTGGCTGCCTTGTTGTTTGGATCCGTGACGAGCAAGGGCTGCGCATGTTTCACAGGTATATTATCTGGCTGTGCCTGTGGCTGAACCTGACGACATCGACGCCATTCTTATTGAATCCCATCAATCTGCCAACCTTCATGAAGTTTGCTGTCCATAACTTCAACTTCGTGACGTGCAAGGCTCCAGATGCTACACTTCAGAGAGCAGTGTTCAAGGGAATCCATAGGGCTGTCACACGCACTTTGGAACCGGCAGGATTATAGCACGCAGCAGACATCTATGATGAGTTGGGGACGAGGCTGGATGCCAAAATACGGCGAGGTGGAACTCAACCCCTGACTCTGCGATGGCCTTAATACCATCCTAAAAGGTAAGAGGCCTGTTTTCCTGTCATAACCCAGTTGAAGGTCAACAGCTTCGACGCCGACGATTTCGAGTTAATGAGGGAGTATGGCAAGGTAATAAATATAAAATTAGAAATTTAATATTGATATTTCATTTGTCACTATGTCCTGTACTAGTTTGTTTCGCTACAAATTGGAATTTCTAAAATTTCTTATTTCTCATGGTTTTATTTTCAGGTCATGTCACTTGTCGCCAAAGCGCTTAAAAGATCCAGTGTGAGGACCAATCCGACCTTGGCTGAAACGATTAATGCCACTGTCCTCGTGCTCAAGAACTTGTACCCAAGGGCATCGTCTAATGCAGCCTCTTGTTTGACACACTTTTGGCAGGAATCGACCCAGGGTTTGAGCTCCTCATGGAGGATAAGGAATACCAGCTGGCTGCTGCTTCCATCCATAGTTCGCCTCGTATGATAAGTATGACAACACAAAGGTCGCCAAGGTGAGGAAAAACATGCAGGATAAAGTCTAGTAGGCCACGAGGTGGGCGGCAACTAGGAGGAGGATGACTTCTTCAGTATTGTCACCAAGCTAAAAGAGAGCAGCAGGAACAACAAGTTACTCAAGAGCAAAACTCAGAACCAGGTTCAAGACCTGACGGGAGACTAACTCTGAGGACGTGCTGGCAAATGCTGCCTTCTTTGGCAAGCAAATATTAGGGGACTTGTTCATCAAGTTCAACACAATCATCTCCTCCAGTGCTACAGTGAAGCGTTTGTTCTCTATGGGCAAGGAAGTCTTGGGAGCAAAGAGGTCCATCACTGTCTGATGAAAGCTTTAACATGTTAATTTTTGTATGAAAGGCAACATGCATCCCATGGAAAAAATGGAGAAATAATAGAAGAGGAAAAATTAAAGTATGTGTATATCGACTAATTCATTTCTATTTATTTCGGCTACTTAAACAGTATTTTTTTAGTTTAATACTAATATTGCGTATCACCCCTCCTTTTAGTATAAAAGCCTTTTAAAACCTTAAAAAGTGGTCCCAGACTATAAACTCAGCCTTTTTGATATTTTAAAAGTTAAAACTTTAAAATTACCCTTTTATTTGTACTCTAAACAAAAACTAATTGTGTTCAAAGACCATAAAAACCTACAAAAGGCTTATTTTATAGTTTAGATGTCTTTATAGGTGGTTTTAGAGCAAAAAATCTCGGATCTTTTTCAAAATAAAAGTTAAAGTTAACAACGTTCGTTACATTTTTTAGCGGCTTAACTGTTGAACGGTTAACGAAGTTAGTTTTCATTAGCTGAGACCACATTTGCTTCTTTCTAGCCCGATAGACGTTGAAGTTATTTGGGTGAAGGAATTTCTTAACTCTCATCTCTCAAACATTCCCTTTAGCTACTGTCAAACCTCGACATATTTGCTTCTTAGTGGATTGTAGGTCAACTTTAACTTTGTTTAAAATGTTAAGAATATCCATCAGTGATACTTTTGGCTTCCTTCACCTCTTGGCGCAGGTTCTACCGTAGCAGTGTTCCTATACTTGTCTATTATTCTCTGAACTAATGGACGTGGTATGTTTATTCGATTGAATACTTGCCGGTTCCCTACCTCTCTTCTACGAGGTGGAAGGCTCCTAGGCAGGTCCCACGATCCCTGGGTGGGTCTATAGGTCCCTTAGAAAGAAGATATTGTGTCTAGTGCGTGTTTGTGTGAGGTTTGAGCTGTCTATAAGTAGGTGTTTGATGTTGTCTTGTTTTATGGCTGCATCCTGTACATGTTGGAGTCGGAGCGAGCTTTATTCTGTGTTTGTATTGTTCTAGGATAATGGAGTGGCCAGTGGAGTAAAGTGGAGTGGAGTGGCCTGACCTGAGTTGAGATAGGATATTTCTCTATTCGTGTTTCCGGCGTCTCCAAAAGAAATGGCACTTTTTGTATGTCTTCACATTGGCCCTTGTTTATGTTTATTCCAAGATCTTAAAATATTTGTGGGCTAACACCCGTATAACGAAAGGTGCCCCTGTGGGATTCGAACCAAGCACATTAAGGCAGCGAGAAACCACTTTGATCTCAATTAAATCAAGCCTTTAGCCATTCGGCTATGCGGAAGAACAAAAATTCTTCCGAATAGACATGCTTTTCAGGCACGCTTCGCTAGGTCGATTGGGACTATGAAAGAGAGAGGAATTAATTGGGAATTCAAAGGACAAAGGAGAAATTGGGGTAAACGCGCGGCGAATATACAATGTATATCTCTCATGAACGCGAAGCGTGCCTTAAAAGCTTGTCTTTTCGAGAGAATTTTTGTTCTTCTGCGTAGCCGAGTGGCTAAAGGCTTGATTTAATTGAGATCAAAGCGGTTGCTCGCTGTCTCACTGTACTTGGTTTGACTCCCACCCCAGTACGGATTTTAAGAATTAGGAAATAACATTTTTCCCCCCAAAAATTATTCCGTTTCTCTCTTTCTTGTGGTATGCTATATATATATATATATATATATATATATATATATATATATATATATATATATATATATATATATATATATTCCGATACATAATGTGTAAGCTATTCTGCAAGCAATTTTATATTGAGAAAAACTTGGTGCTTTTAAACCTCTGGCCAAAACTGTTTATAGCTACGACACAAGAAAAAATAAAAGTATTAGCTAAAGTTTTTAAATAAAAGTTGGGTAAAAGCAAACATCTTAATTATTATATGAAATAGAATAATAATTTAGTACAGGTTTGACTTAAAATAGAAGCAACAGTTTCGAGAACTTTTATTTCTCAGTATGGAACTACTGATTAACGTAGCCTCAGAACCACAATGATTTACAGCGTATGGCAGCCGTCGTGAATTCGATCAGAATTGGACTTCACCCGGTGACTTACAACAGCACGTCTGGCTTAAATTCTCTAGAATCGGAAGCAATGTTTCTACTTAGCTAGGGCTTAGCCTGATTTTTGAAATATATAATTAGATTTCTCTTATAAATAAACATTCTTCTCATTAAATTAGTACAATAATAAAAATTTCGTTTAATTAATAATCATTTATAATATTTCAATTATAATCCATATTTAGTCGTGCTTGGCTCCTCTCAGGTCAAGTATTTTAAAAGAAGTCACATTTCGGAGCTGTTCCCAGACAAGTCAAATTTCTAGGCTGTTTCAAGATAAGTCGAATTTCAGAGCTGTTTCTTGACAAGTCTAATTCCAGAGATGTTTTAAGGCAAGTTAAATTTCCATGATGTTTCAAGATAAGTCGAATTTTCGAACTGTTTCTTGACGAGTCTAATTCCGGAGGTGTTTTAAGGCAAGTCAAATTTCGAGATTGTTTCAAGATAAGTCGAATTTCGAGGATGTTCAAGATAAGTCGAATTTCGGAGCTGTTTCTTGACAAGTCTAATTTCTTAGGTGTTTTAAGGCAAGTCGAATTATGGAGCTGTTTTTTCGCAAGTTTAATTTCGGAGCTGTTTCAAACCAAGTCAAATTTCGAAGCTTCTTTCAAGACAAGTCAATTTTTGGAGCTTTTGCATGACAAGTCAATTTCGGAGCTGTTTCCTGGCAAATCTAATTTCGGAACTGTTTCTAGACAAGTCAAATTTCGGAAAGGTTTCAAGATAAGTCAAATTTCGAAGCTGTTTCTTTGTAATTAAAAGTTCTGAGCTGTTTTTTTTTTAACAAGGGAATTGGGGGTCATAATTTTTTACATAAAAAGTGCTCAATGCAAGGACATTTTTATAACCTCAGAAAGTACTAGGTTTAGGTTAGTTTAGCATATGTTAACTTTTCTTAGCCCAAGTATTTCCGAGCTAGGGACCTTAAAAGTCGTTTCTTCTGATTTTTTTGGTAAAGCAAACACTAAAAAAAAACCCTAGGAATATAATGAAATATAATTTAGAACAGTTTATTTCACAGTTTACTAAAATGTCTAAATCATCTAAAACTTTATATTTGGCTTTACTAAAATGTCTAAATCATCTAAAACTTTATATTTGGCTTTACTAAAATGTCTAAATCATCTAAAACTTTATATTTGGCGGTACACGAAAATTTCATATAGGCCGAAATATGTAATAAACTTGTGAGTTGCTTTGCATTTTAGCGAAAAATTGTAATGATTTTATTTTGTCTAAAAATCTTGGGACAACAAGATACACCATGTTTACATTTGAAGCCCTCTGCAATGGAGTGCTGAGGTGTGGAGCACCGGATTCCTTGTATCGATTTTTTTGTGTGGCTAAATCAGTAAGAAAAGTCCAGCGTAAATTTCGATTGCAGGGCAATGTCCGGAGAGCGCCCTGCTGCAACATAATACCACAGGTGATCAATTTCCGATCTACTGGTTCAGTTGAGAACAGAAAAGATTCAGGTCCTGCACACTCCGCAGCACCACCAGAGAAGGGTAAGTGTGTTCTTGAGTCAGATTCCAAGGCGTTCTATTCGGAAAAGATAGTCTCTTCTCATGTTGCCATTGCCTACTGTTTTTCGCCGATTACATTCCCTTAATTTACAACAATACAACAGAGTGAAAACCCAATAATTATGTGTCTGTGAAAAAAAATAGTTGCGTTGAATTCTACTAAAACCGTCAAAACTACCGCCATTAGGTAAGTTAAACCAAGAGAATTTCAAGAACTTCCTTTTCATTCTCCTAATGGGACGGTTTGATGATCAGATTTATCATTTAAGATACTAGGACTTGTGTTCTTTGAGGACGACAACTGATTTACGCTGACTGTCAATGCAGAATGCTACAGAGATTCAAATGTTAACGTGCGTTCCGTATTTAAAGAACTTGAAACCTATCATGAATTTTAGTATCAACGCTTATTAGACAAACACCTCACCACTGGTGGTTGGTGAGCTCTCTTTGAATGAGGCTGCGATGTGTGGTTGCTAATCTTGGTACTGGCGCTGCTACCGGAAAATTGCCTCTGTTTCCTAAAGAAAGACCCAGCCTTAATCATTGTATCAAACTGCATGACATGCACTGGATCCTCCTTTTTAACACGGGTCCCTTTTTAGTGAGGAGTAGCATGATACAGTTAGTTTAATATAAATGTGTTAGCGCGTGGTTGTAGTATATGGATCGTATAATGATAGAAGTAAAGTTGGGAGAAGGAAGGTTCTGGAATGACTTGGGATGAATGGTGGATGAATTTGATAATCGGTATTGTTTGATGGATGTATGAGATATGAATGAACGAATAGGTGTCAGGGCGAGAGAGGATAATTGGAGCTTTTTGTACACCTGGAGACAAATAAAATGTGAATAGGGTGGTAGGGTTCTGTGCTGAAGAAAAATTCTGCGTTTCAAATACGTTCTTTCACCACAAAGATGTATAGAAATACACATGGTTTTAGCAAATGAAAGTGGAGAGAAGTTAAGAGTGTGATTGATCTGCGCCCAGTAAGAAAGAATGTGTTGTAAGATAAAAATAAAATGGGAAGAGGGTACTAAGGTTCTGTGCTGAAAGAAAATTCGTGGTAGACTTGAAAGATGTAAGAGGTATGAGTATGGAATTACCTGATCACATAATTGTGCTGTGCAAGGTTAAATTGATTGGTGCATTGTTGAGAAGACGCTAAGAAGAAACAAAAGAAGAGTTAATCAAAAGTGGAAAGCTATTGAATCGGAGAGAGAGGAAAGAATATGTGAAAATGCTTGAGAGTAGGAGAGAGGAAATAATGTGAAGATGGGTATAGAGTAAATAAGGAAGTGATATTGGGTGAACTAGAAATGGAAAAAGAAAGCAACCGACTGAATAGTGGTGTGAAAATTGGTGTCGGGAAAAATGAAGCCTACGTGCTGATACTTAATTGTGCAGGATGATGTGGATGAATGCATAAAAGGAAGTAGAGATAAAGTGAGATGAGTGATCACCCGGAGTGAGAAAGCAGCAAATGCAGTATCAAGGGTCAAATCAAAACTAAAATAATAATCAAAGGTATAAGAAAAGAAGTCACACACGCACACACAAACACACTACTTGCAAAAATCCAGAAACCGCGAGAATTCCGGCCGGCATAGCCATTGTACTCAAAATGCCCCGTGTTTCCATTAAATGAATCAAATGCGCGGATGTAAAATGCTTCCAAAAGTTTACGTATGCCTGTTTTTTCTACTTTTCTAAGAACTTAGGCTGATTAAGATTGATGCGCTGGTCATGTTAGCATATGTTTAGCTAAACAACTTCAATTTTGTATATTCGTATATCATACTTGTGTTGATACGTTCACTGCCGAATCGCGGAACAGTCTCGTGTTTGAGATTCCGACTCTCTGGAACAGAGAAAATCTCGTTCTTCAACAAGAAGTACTCAAAATCCCCATCTACGAGTCCTCTTCGTTAGGACTCCCCGAAGTATCTTCTCGAAGACCTGTGTCGTTGGTCTCCCCCTCCCCATCAGATCACCACCAAGCTTCAAGTTAAAGCGATCTTGTGTTGTAATCCCCTGATTACACCCCGTCAATCGTCACCCACTCAATCGTAATCAATATCTCTTGTTCGAGTTAACGTTAATTTTGCACCTCCCGCTTAACTCTGTCATATTATAAATTGTCACAATCCAATTAACTATCTTTATCGAGTAATTTGTTCCCCCTTTTTGTATATATATATATATATATATATATATATATATATATATATATATATATATATATATATATATATTGCCCCATTTATTATATATTTGGGGGTCTTGTTCTTTATATATCCTTTGAACCTCAACTTGGCAAGCCATTATTCGATAAATCCCGGTCAATCCTAAATCGTACTCAGTATAAAAATCAAGGAGGCGGTCCCCCCACTCCTTTAATTGCCCCAAAGCATATCGCAGGCGGCCTAGGGTCGGTTATCTGCCCGTACTTGTGTATGCGCCCTTGCGCCGAGCGAGTCTTCACAGGCATACCTCGACATACTGTTATTATTGTTTTTTTCTGTAACTATGATCCAGTACGCTCTTATAATAATAAAATTTGAAGGAAGCTTTACTTGTATGAAAGTAGTGATAGCCTTCAACTTGCAGTTAATAAAAGCTCAGCAAATTTGATCAGGAGAAGTTAGATGAAAAAAAATCAATAGGCAAAAAGGTTTTCAAGAATACCTAACACAGTAAGAACAGAAGAAAATATCGAAATAGTTCGCCAAATGCTTAAAGAAAATCTGCAGATATCAATCCGGAAAAAGGGTCCGGAACTAACAGTATTATTTATCATTCATTCGTATTACGCTCCTTGATCTTAAGTTCCATCATACAAAATGCACATTCGCCATGAGCTCCTGGAGACTGGCCTAGCTCGTCGAAGAAGATTTGTTCACTGGCTCCTCCGCAAACCAAATATGCCTTTGGACAATGTAGTTACCGGTGACGAAGCAGCATTTTGATGGATGGAAAGGTCAATAATTATAATGTCCACTGCAAGATCCTTCATAGTTTAAATTTGACCGCAACAAATTCTTCCGCAACTTTACTATACATAGACATCGTAACAGTTTAATTGACGTAGGTGGATACAAAATGGAGCTCGAGCGCATAGGTTAATTGCCGTAAAAAATAGACACATTAAAGTATTCGGCAGGCGTATCATTGCAGTTGGTCATGCTATTCTTAATGACGTGATTATTCCTGTGGGTACACCTCAAAAGTAAAGTCTACTCAACTGCTCCAGGAGATTTGATCGTACTACGAGAACGAATAACATTCAAAGAAAAACCCTTTGAAAGCAGATCCAGCATTAATCAAACGAACACTGCAAGCAATGATATCCAAAGCTCAACTTAGCCTGGAGAGGAATGGAGGATAAATAGAAGGTAGGAAATGACACTTTTGATGATATGGTTGATGGGGTATTGTTCTTATTTTGTAATAGCTTAAAGACTTAATAAACATATGTTTTTCTATTCACCGTACATTAATACGTATGATTGCCATTTACATTAATTTACTTATTTTGCGCAACACATATTTTGGTTTCCTTCACTCAAAACAATATTGTTCCGCCAAAAATATATGTTAAACGGGCACGATCCTGGTCGCCAAAGGATAACCACGTAATTTCCTGCTAAATTTTTAAAGCGCTGAGGGTTCATCATGGGTTAACAAACGGTTCTTGGAGATACGAACAGGAAGGAGCCTCACCTGGAACTGCCTTCTTGAAGCGTAACTTAGTTGTGGTCACGGCAGGCGGTCAGTAGTGGAAATTCTGCATTGACTAAGGAGGTTCCGACCAAAGGATAGGGACCAAACAAGAATGTGTTTTTTTTTTTTTTTAAGTTTAATTATCACTTTAGATGAACTTCTTTGACAGATTTTAAAGCTTTCGACAGGTTCGATATCAAACTAGTAGTAGCTGGTCAGCATTTAAAGAATTCTGAGCTAAGCTACCGTTTAAAACAAAACAATGTCCTGGATATATATATATATATATATATATATATATATATATATATATATATATATATATATATATATATATATATATATATATATATATATATATATATATATATATATATATATATATATATATCAATTTCCGAAACTATGTGAGCCAAAATAAATTTATCCTTTTTATTATAAAGGACGGCTTTAGAATGGAAACCCAACTTAAAACATGCTAGGGTGGTACATAGGTGTTTTTATATATATCAGAGCAAATCGCTCCTTGAATGTAAAATAAGGTCGAACAGGACTAGTTAATATGATTCTTAAGAACGGAGGGGAACCTTAGTTGGAAGGAATCTCTTAGCGAGCTGGAGGGGCCAAAAGAAGGGGGGGGGGAGGCTTTCAATCTAAGGAGGCTTCTTACTCAGCAGAGGTGGCAGGACATGACTTCGCGAGAAATGAAAAGACGAGTTGTTGCAAAGGGGAAGGGGATCAACTCTTATGACTTGCTCCTGAATTTTGCTGAATTTAAAATTAGACATTGGTTTTAGAGGGATGAATTATTTTGGATTCTTAATAAGAGTGAAGGATGTAAATATATCATAAGTTAGTGTGAGGAAGAAAGGGATCACGAGAAGGTACATGTAAGGACTTGATCCGTGTAATCCATGAAGTTATAAACTGGGGATTTGTTTAAGCTAGATACTGGTAATGACACTGAAGGTTTGCAGAAAAATGTGTGTATTAAAAGATGCACACGTGTTGGCTAAATAATTCACACGTATTACTTTAGTGTAAAATGTTTTAACATGTTGCACATAATGTTGGATGAGGGTAAGCTTAAGGCTGTTAAGGTCAACGACCTCAAAAATGCCATAGCTTGTCGCGGGAATCATACATTTAATTTAAGGATTTCGCTACTTTATGGAGAGATTCAGTGTTATTTTTAACTTGGTGATTCATTGATTCTGCGGCATTGGGTAAGCTCTAAACGACCATCCGCGATCAAATTTCCTAAGGTTTCGACTCGGGGCAATTCGCCTTCAGCTGTAATGCCGAACGGTCCTTTTAGGAACCTCACAAAAAAGATTGATCAAATCTCGTTTCCTTCGTGGTTGGTTAGATGATGTACTCACCCACAGGGTGTTTAAGAGGTCATGCATAGACCTAAGGATTGACTGCGTGTGTTCCGTGGCATGTTCAGTTAATTCGAGTCCCATATCATCCTCAGGGTACCTAGCATACCCGGTTTTCAAACGTACCACTAGAGCATTTAGGGTGAGATTATAATTTAGTAAGTGGCTTCTAACTTCAACTGGTGCCCGTAGATCGAATCGAACGTCAGTATAACCCTGTAAGAACTTTCATTCTGCCAGGGTGGATATCCGCACAGCGACAGAGGGGGAGGGGGTGATGTAACAGGGAAATACTGTATATCGTGGATAAAAGGAGCACAATGGATGCGTTCATTTTCGTTGTTGGAGGAAATAGCTTTTGAGAGGTAACGGCGGAGGAGGAGACTGTGGAACACGATCAAGGGTTAGCACTAATTAGATGAAAGAGCTGAAAGGCCGAAAGTAATCATGTTTATTTACAAGAAATAACAATTGCGACGAGATTTAGAGCGGGAGTTTCGTGTAATCCAACCGAAGAAGTGATTTTGTATAATTCAACGGAGGAAGTGATTTGTGTAATCCATCCGAGAAGGAAGAGTTAAAGTCAAACCACAAAATTATATTTTGAAAGCTGTATATAAAATAATCAATTTATTTAAACGAGAGAATATATACGTATAGTAATTATTAATGTAGGACAGGGTTTCCCAACCTCTTTTAACCCATGGACAACTTAGAACCCGGGATTTTCTGTGGTCAATGAAATTATTATAGCTCTAAAAATACTTCAATTTTACATATGCATAATATATTCAAGAAATATACCAGTCATATCTATTTATTACACATACACAATGTCAAAGATGAGAGAAATAGAGATCAGAGATAGAGAGAAAGAGACGGGTAGGGCGGAAAGAACCCGCGATCGGCTTCTTTTTGAGGTAACTTCCGTTTGATAAGACACCCTATAGCGAGCTTAATTGTAACAAAGAGAAGTTCCGTGAGATGGCGTAAAGGTCTAAATTCATTCCCGGCGCCTCTGTATAGATAAAATAAAATCCTCTTCCGGCGGGCCCGTATAAATAGTTAAGCGTTAGCCTGGGTAAGATTAATATTTTGTCAAAGAGGACGCAACGCAGAAGAATTCTTTCTCTCCGCCTCCCTTACCCCAAGAGCCCGAAGTCAAGAAAATTTAATAAGAAGAAATAAGAACTAGGAACGAGGAGACCCCCACATTGCTGTATTTGACTCAGCTTCTCCGCAGCGAGATACTCCCTCGATCCCTCCTTTCGAGGCTAGCAGTGGTTGTTAGAAGACAGGTTGTATTCTCCTTCATAACTTTAAGCAGGCCGAGTACTAATCGGTCAAGTGCAAACCCAACCATGTCGTTGAAAAGCAATCGAGCTCAACACTCATAAGCACCCCCCTTCCCCCCAAGCCTTTATCTCTGGTACAAAAATCCTCGGGCGGCAGATCCACCCAGAATGGTAGTTTCCCTTTTGTCGGTGGTGTACGTTTGTGTGTACATGCTCACGGCTCATGCCTAGAGCTGACGTATGTAAACCGTTTGACCATTTAGTTCTTTTGTATTTCTATGTTGTATCCATTATTTTAGTTTTGTTTGTACGTAGTAAAGATTATTTTGTTTCGTCCAGTTTGATATCCAGAACCTCATAGTTGTTTGATTTAATTTGGCCAAGGAAAATAGTCACTCTTACTCGATTTAGTGCAACCCACGTTTAAAGTGCATCATTCATGGCAAGGCTAATTACAGTGTCTTACGGGCTTGCTACGTTCCCTTCCGAGTCAAAGGAGGCAAGCGGAGGTCTGGAAATCTAACCTGACCTACCACACACAATTCCGCAAGCATCAAAATTATTTTGAATCTCTAATGAAACAACCATTTATAACTATTATATAATTCCACAATTTTTCTAATATAAAATATAACAAAAAACCTTCACTGGCGAATAAAAAATCAAGACAAAATTAAATTTTTTTGGCTTCAAAATATAATACCCTTTACAAAATAAGAAAAACTATAACAAAATTGAGTTTCAAATGCATTTATTCAAAGAGGTCCTTGGGGCTGATGCAACTTACCAAATTTTTCTGTCAGGATCCATGTTTGTTAAAGACAGACGAAGATCGCCTCGACTTACACTTTCTAACCGGTTTCTTCTTTTGATAATAGCTGAGAGACTGCTAAAACCTGATTCTACTAGGTAAAACTTTTGAAAGGAAAAAACATATAATTTAACATTCTCCCAGAGCGATGGTAATTTGGTTACAATTTCATTACTTGTCTACAAGTTATGGAGTCTGTGTTTAAATTTAGTTCGAGGAGTTATTACGCTACAACTCAACGAGGTTTTTTTGTAGTATGATGTCAATATCAGATGTCATTTGTCCCAAATGGGTCTTCATTTCTAGGAGATCTTTGAACCTAATTTTCATATCATTATGCAGTTTTTTTCAAATGATCGATTTAAATGAAAATATCATCGTTATGAAGCTCCTCAAGAATGGTAATAGTTGGAAAATGTAGCAAGTCCTTACGCCTGATATTAATCTTGAACAAACGAAGATTTCCATTAAAAGCACTGATTGCCTCGTTGCAAATTAAAAGATTCGTACTTTTTTCTTGCAGCTGTTTGTTCAGCATATTTACCTTTTCAAATTTATCTACCAGGTAGAAAATGTCGAGCTTTGCAGCTCTGATTTCTTTTCCAAGCTCCGTGCCATTCAGGAATAATTCAATACTTTCCCATAGTTAAACGAAGCGACGCAGACAATTACCTTAAGAGAGCCATCACATCTCTGTATGAAAAATTAGTTTTTTAACCTCTTCATTATTAGCCCTAACTTGGCGGAAAATACGATCTTGAAGTGGATTTGACTTGATAAGATTGGCAATCTTTATTAGATTAATTATCAAGAGCATCTTCCAAACGTCCTCCCCAATTTTTTGCAACTAAATTTCGCCGATGAACCATGCAATGTATGAAAAACACATTAAGGACAGGCTCTTTTAAATATGCAATAAAGCCCATGTATCTACCTAACATAGCAGCAGCACCATCAGTATCACATGATATGATGTTACACAATGAAATATTTTTTTCTTGGAAATAGTCCAATACTTCGTTAAATATTGTTGCTCCTTTAGTATTTGTCTTAAGACTGTGAGGAAAAAAAACATTTCTTCTCTTAGTTCATAAATCTAACATACGCTATTAGAATAGCTTGATTATTAAGTAAAAGTGTTTCATCAATCTGTAACGCAAACTTCTCTACCTGGAAAAGTGTAACTAGTTGATTTTTAATATCCTCTGCCATTTAATTGATGCATCTTGATACTGTATTGTTGCTCAACAGAATAAAATCAGTGATTGTTGGGTGACTGTTGCATAACAGTAGAACTACCACAGATAATGAGGCAAAATTAAATCTTCACCAATAGTATGAGGTTTTCCGCATTTTACTATTAGCTTGGAAATTTCATATGATGCGATTAAACATTTGTCTAATTTATTTTGATACTTGCGAAATATGGAAGTAACAGTACTCTTGTCTTTGGAAATCATCACGAAGTTTTTGGAAATGATCTAATGATTAGTCTTTTTTCCCATGTGCTTACTCTACAGATGATATTTAAGTTTACCTGAGCACATACTATCGTTAGAAAGTTCTGTTATACATACGAGATAGTGGCTTTGTTATATTGCTTGGAGAGAATATAAAGCCGTAGGTTAAAAACTCGCTTGGTTATTTTCGGCATGGTTTCTTATCAGCCATGGGTAGTCTGTGAGGAAAAAATAAATCGATAACCACCTAGAATCTAAATAAGAATATATTATTATATAATTGGAAAATTGACATAATATAATTAACGATTGAACTGCTGAATTTAAGTAACAGTTATTCAGGAATGACTAAAATGATTCAAGGAAGTAACAAACTTAAAGAAACAAATACTCAAAACTATCAGGGACATATATTCTATGTGTGCTACTTGTGTACCGTACAGATAACAAAATTAAATGTTCATTTTTATATTAAAAATTAAATTCATCCAATAATATTTTTGGATTAACCAATTACTTGCAATTTACTCTTTTATGCCCGCTCTGGTATAGAAGCACAACTTAAGGCGGAACTCACTGTACACCACTGAAAACTAAATTTACAATTTGTTATACAATATAACTATAACCAATATTAGAGCTGAGCAAAACAGTTGAAATACAAGTTGTTCATCTAATATAATAACAAAAATAGTGTAGAACAATTATAACTGTAATAAACAAAATTGTCAACGAACTGCAATTGTGCAGTAATAAATAAAAAAATCTCTTTACAGTCAAAGAAAACGGTATTTAAAATGGCTGACTAATTAAAAATCATTAAAACACTAAGCAATTAGTAAATCACCAAAATATCAAAATATTTTAATTATGTAGATGGATTCAATTTCATTAATTCAAATCTAGGACTCAATAAAAGTTTATGTCCCATTTAATGAGCTGTGCCCATATAATAGGTAGCCTATGGCCCACTAAAAATTATAAAATTTCTGCGGCTCACCTCAAATTTGCCATGGCCCATTTGGCTATGTGGCCACAGGTTGGAAACCGCTGATGTAGGAGACAAGTTTTCGCTAAATGAATTGGATCAACTTCGATGAAGGGGCGCTTTTTTGTTTAGGGGACACAAACCAAAAATGGCTTGCCAACAGGGTGGCTGCCTGTGAGACAGCCATGTGATCTACGGGAGTGAACGAATAGCTTAAAGACGCGTTTTCCTTATAAAGACACAAGCGATACTTCGTATTTTTTCTTACAGAAAGAACTTGGTTCCACAGGCACTCCTTCGGCGTGTGGCCTACGGCCTATTTGCTATTCTAAACCGCTTTTTTTAATCTCCTTTATAGACTCTTTATTTTAACACCCTAAACACCTTTTTCAACATAGATACCCTGAAACATTTTTTTAAAGTTATTTCACCTTTTATTATATTGTCTTTATCCCTTGAAGATTTGTATATAGTTGAGAATTTTCCAAACACCTTTTTTCAACATAGACACCCTGAAACCTTTTTTTTTAAGTTATTTCACCCGGTTTGATATATAGAAAAACCTTCGTCCGATCTCTTTTTTCATCTAAATTTGTTTTATATACGAAATGATAGTAAAAAGGCGCCAAAGCCCTAATTTTAATACATTTTTTGAACTTCACGATTTGTATGTTTTTTCATTCCAAATCATTCGATAATTATATTTATTTTTTCTGAACTCTTAGAAAGAACTTTGATAAAAGCTCGAAACATACAAAAAAAACAGCCTTGCGAATAAAAGTTTCAAATAAACCTAAACTCAAAAACATGAAAGGTTACTTGTCCACTAAGCAAAAAAACATTTTAAAAAATTTCAAAAATTCACCAAGTTAAATTATAGAGTTAAGGAAAACTCCCTGTAATTCGATGTAAGCATGTCTACAATCATCATTAAGTTGGCTTGCGCCGCAAAGCCCCCTTCACGGCGGAAGCTCACCGATAATTATGAGGTGCTACAAAGTCACACCTGTCGTCACGGTCCTAGAATTCATGTAACCAAGCTGAGGTTTCAAAAGAGGCAATATTTTACTACCAAAGGCGTCAGACTGCGTCTGAATCTCGCTTCTCTAGGTGATAGATACCCACCCATAACGGGGAAAGGAACCTTCTTCTTTTCAACTACAGTTCCTACTCGCTTCCCTAAAGGTGTGGGACATCCCACAACATGTGGAGCATAAAGGTTTCTCTCTCGACTATGATAATGCACTGAGTTACGGCAATCCATGTAGCTTTTCTTGCTGTCTCTGATCTACCAACTTTACAGTGACGATCGCGTCTCTCAATATGGCCCAGATTCTGCACTTCCCTTCATCTAAGCACCACAAGCGAGTTCTTACACTTCATTTAGGAAGACATCGTCGTCAAGCGCGCAACTCCCCGGTAAGTGCAATAATGTGCATATGTTCCGTGAGTGCAGCTAAACAGCTAATCTTCATAGATATATAATTTTCTCTTTCGGTTCTCCTCGTCAACTTTTCATTAATCCTTTTCTGTAAGAAAAATCACCCTTAGAATTCTTAACCAGCAAACAGCGAAACTTTCGCTTTAACAATATTGATAGGCAAGAGAACATTAACATAATAACATAATTACACGGATGACAAAAGCCACAAGGGCCTATCAAAGGTCATTCACAGTGAAGTGCAGGGTTTTACTAACCTCTACAGTCGATTCAGACCTCCCCGAGCCTTATCTTTTAATCGGAATCGCAAAACTCTCATATAAACATTCTTCTCAATTACATACATTGATTAGATGACTATTGACACCACTGTCATAAATACTAGAGTTCAAATTACATAGTTCATTAAAAATACCACTCTAATAAAATTGTCGCTATTATTAATATATATATATATATATATATATATATATATATATATATATATATATATATATATATATATATATATATATATATATATATATATATATATGACCACCACACGTATGACAACACCCAGTCATAATGATACTCTTCCGAGCCTAGATAAACTTGTATGCATCTAATTAGCTCATCGCCCTCTTTGATATGTGTTTACATCATCTCAAAATGCAGCTAGAGCCTTCTGGCACTAAACGAGGGACCAAACCCGTCGTAATTACCCCTACCCCTTACTCTTAACTCCAAACCTCTCACGCGGGAACAAACATATCGGATACGCTCATACACATTTATACGGAAATATATTGTCTATAAAAAAAATAAAGATAACGCAGATCCCATTACGGGCACAGTTTTAGTTCTATTTACCCTTGGCACTCTCGACTCGTTTTCGTAACTCCTGACCTATTTTCTTCTGCTATGGTATCTACAACTCCGTATTGTAGACACGTGGGTAGCATACATGGGAGGAGGGAGGGGCTTGCAATATGTACATGTATTATGCGAATTGCCAGACGCATAACGAGTGTGCGACGATTAAGGCTCGTGACCAACGCTAAATGATTTCTTGGGTGAGGTTTACAAAATATGGCCGTTTGTTTGCTATACGAACCCCTTTTTTGTTGGGAGCTAAATAGGGGAAGTAGGGAAAGGCAGAGAGAATGAGGAAGAGGCTATGTAGGGTAACAAAAAAGTATTTTTTTCTTCTATCCTTCCTTCCAAAGACGCCGTTTATGCGTACACCGATCAGGAAAGAAAGAACGAGGAAAAAACATAGTAATTAAGAATACAAAGAAGAGAAAAAATAAAATCATGATAATAAGATTTAGTACGATATGCTTCTGCTATGGGGACTTATGCACTTGGTGCCGTACGACAAGTTGCTTTGGTTGTGCCCTCTACCTAAGCAGAATGTTTTGGGCTGAACTTTTTATTGGTCTTACGCGCAGTCTGTTTCCCAGAGTGGCATTTGTATGTTTGTGTTCTTGAAGGATTTGTCCTTCCCCATTTAAAGTGGCCTTTCCATGCGCTAAATCGTACAACCCATTTTTTTTAAATATAAAACTTTACAATTTGTTGTAATTTCGGAACGGGCTGGGACATATGTTTTGAGAGGAAGGACAACTGAAAAATGCGTGCTGTTTAGTAGGCCACCCAATCACAAGATAGATGTTACTAGGCTTCCGTCCAGGTAAAGTCGGAAGAATTTTTGTTTTATGGTTTGTCAGTAAGTGACACTGGATGATCTCTACAGCTTAAGCCTAATTAATCTGTAACCCTAACACCAAACCCATCCTCCCCCGAAAGGGGTTCGTTTTGCCCACGGTAAACTGCATAGAACACAGGATTGTTTAAAACAAAAGGACGAAACCATATTTAAAATTAACTCAACAGAAGGATGAGAGCGCGGCATCATGTATGAGAATGCCAGCGCCGATGATTAGTGCAACCAAATCTGTGCCAGTTTTCTCCTATTATAGATGTCACAGTTTGATAGTAGATGGGCTGCATTCCTACCCCCATTTTAGGCCCCTATTTCGGGGAGAATGGCAATTTTCCCCTACTTTAAAGTTTAAAGTAAAATTAAATAACACAAATAAAAAAACACCAAACCTTAAAATACCTGACCACAAACTATTCATATTTTTTAATGGGTAAATAAACATAGGGAATGAAATAGCGAGAACCACCAAGTCCCGAAAACTCGCGGGAAAAATCGCAGCAAATGTCGATATTATTGCTACTTTCGCGCCCTTTTCCTCCGTCACATCCGTTCATTCGCTCCATTATAAATTATGCAGATAGGAGTTCATGCAAGGTTTTAAATATCAATTTATTAAAGCAGATAATCATTTACATTATTCTAAGAGCTATCAGAACCCTATTGAGGCGATACAACCCCTCTACTATCAAATTATGCCATGAATCTATTGGGTAAGCCAGGTGGGACAGATTGCGGTCTCTTCTGGTTATTTGAGGTATGGTGCCTACCATACAACTCCCCTTAACTTCACCACTTTCTTTCAGAATTTTCTTGAGGAGATTCCACCTTTTTATTCAGTAAAAAAAATTATTCTCCGCGTCAAGTAGGTGTCACGTATCGGGTGAGGAGACAGGACGGTGTAGGGGAGGGGGTAGCAAGTTCTTTTTAGCAGCTTTCTTCATCTCCATGTAAGCGCGAAAGAACTGGGTGCTGAAAGACTAATGGGTCCGCTCTGGGCGCCCCCCCCTACCCCTATAATTAATTTTCCCGCTCAAATTTCTTTTTAATGAATTAAGGGCTTCAAATTCATCTATGTTATGCCATCTTATTAGATAGGGCATCGCAGAAGCTGATGACGGTAGTAACCCTTTAAAATTGGTACCGAGTGGGGCATGGCAACCATGGTTCAGCTGGCAACTAAAGGGTTGCATACCCTTCCTGCCCAAACAACGGTAAGGAGGGCAGCTGGTGACTAGAGAAACTGGTTTTCACCAATCGGGTCGCTCGTTTGCACCTCTTTAACATCCCCATCTTTTCGTTAATATTGACTTCTTTCTATTATTATGGACCTGACCACCTACCACCTCCCGCGTATCGGAAGAGAGATGAAACCTCTTAACTTTAGACAGGTTGCAAAAGACCAGGTTTAGTCATGGGCATCAAATCTGAATTAATAGGGTAAGACTTTGTGCCACAGTTACCTCTTCCCCAATGTGTAATAGGCTGACCACCTCATCCGCCCTTATGGGCGTTCTTTCGTCTCTCTAGGTTTGCTATTTTGTTGGCCGCCTGGCCTCCGCACGCAGATCTTCAGGTCCTAGCTGTCCGTCCTGTTAACCAGTATGATCATTAAGGGATTCCCCTCTCAGCCCGCCCATCGCTCTGATCACTCAGTTGATTAGCTGCTGCCTTTGGCGGGTGACGCCTGTGCGTAACTCCTGGTGTGCGTGAGTATGCCGTGAATATCCTACGAGGTTTTCGCTGCTCAGACCAACATCTCTTCTGAGCCGATGCGGAACACAACTTCTTTACTTGTGGGGTCAGATGCTATTAAGAGTTAGAGGGCGCTCATAACAAATTTAGTCCTCCTTCTGAATCTTCTAGGATTCAGAAGGAACCCAATTGAAGCAAAAGCTGGTTCCACCTACCTAGTAGAGAGGTTTTCAATGCAACGAACGGGATTTCGTTTTTACCCTTGCTTGTGTCGACCACCCTAATTATCCATATACCCTTCCCCACTAGTACACTTCTACGTATGCGCCACCTTCTCCACCGAGAAATAAAGGCATCATAAGGGAGTGCAGATCGGTGGTAAAACCCCTGCCATTAACCCCCTCCTTTTCAAAGCACCGCAGCCAACGTTAGCAGTTGAATTTCCGACATCGACAACATTTTGAGTGAGATATTTGCACAACACACTTTTTCTTATCTCAGGTTCATGAAGGTCTCTTGGGGTCTTGTTGCATAAACCTTGTTCTTGTTGTACCCCACCCCTACCCCAACCTTAATAAAACAAGGCTGTCAAATCTCGCCGACCTATCCAAGGGCAGATACTTTGGCGTGAGAGGCTCTCGTGAGTAGCGTAGAGGCTCCGTCTTGTTGAAAAACTATGTTGTTATTATTGCCAACTGCTGCTAATTGGGGAAAAAATGTATGGGAGTATCTTTAGGTAGTTTTCGTTGGTAACCTTCACTGTCTAACCATTGGCCTCGCGGAAGAAATAATTTAATGCCCAATTAATCCACTCGTTGGAATTGCACACAACACAAGATACGGCGTGTCTCTTTCGTGTTCACCTCAACCGGAAAAATGAAAGATAGATCCATCTTTGAACCAAGTGTCGTTCAAAATTCGTGGATTATTTTTGTAGTGTGGAAGAAAAATCTCTCGCATTTTCAACTTGTGCATCGTAATTTGGGTTCCCAAGGTGTTCAGCAACGTGAATTTTATATGCAAACACTTTAATATCCTTTTTAGGATCCTTTGAATTAAAACTCTGCTGATGGGAAGTTCTGAAGATGCCCCTTTGGCTCAGGTTATGAGCAACTTGGAGGCCTAATCTTTATTTATAGAGTACTGAACCTTTCTCCATCGAGTACTGAACCTTTCTTCATCGAGTACTGAACCTTTCTCTATCGAATACTGAACCTTTTCTCGAGTACTGAACATTTCTCAATCGAGTACTGAACCTTTCTCTATCTATTACTGAACCTTTCTTTATCGAATACGAAACCTTTCTCTATCAAGTACTGGACCTTTATCGAGTACTAAATATTTGCATACAGAGTACTGAATATTTTTCTATCGAGTACTGAATCTTTTTCTATAGAGTTCTGAACCTTTCTCTAGAGTACTGAACCTTTCTTTATCGAGTACTGAACCTTTCTCCATCGAATACTGAACCTTTCTTAATCGAGTCCTGAACCTTCCTCTGTCGAGTACTGAACCTTTCTTTATCGAGTATTGAATCTTTCTCTATCGAGTACTGAACCATTCTCCATAAATTAGCGTGAATATCGCGGACTGTCATTCTAGAGGGAGGAAGGTGTGGTCTTTATGGTATCGAAGACTTTTTTGCCTTACTTTTGCACCTTTATTTTAAAATCGGTGCCGTCGCTTTTATGATGGGGGCTCCAGTTACACCTTCAATGCTAAAATAATTCTCAAAGACTTATTTTGAGTCTTCAGCGGAAATTCAAAAAGAAAAACAGACACCCGGTATATATATATATATAAGTAAAAGAACTCAATGGCGAGTTCTTCACTGTGCACCGAAAACCAACCCATTCTAACTCTTATATCCATTTCTTTTCTCATCATGATATTAACATTAAGCGAGCCGTTGCATCAGGTATGTTTATGAGAGCACTTAGGATATGTGACCCTTGCTTTCTGGAAGACGAGATTACATATATAACCTACAGTTTCATTGAATTAAATTATCCCCTCCACGTGATCAATCAAAGTTTATCTAAAGCAAAATCTACTCATTACCGTCCCAAGGATAAAAACAAATGTAGTAATACGAAGTGTCTCTCCCTCCCTTTTTCTCCCCTCCTCAAAGGAGTGAACAAAGTTATTTCTCCAGCCCTAACCACATTAAAATACCCTTTTTCTATCCCTAAACCTTTCCCTTCGACCAAGCCCGTGGATCAGCCAAATGATGCAGGTGTATATTTAATCCCGCGTGGCTCTGCAAACTGTCCCTTATTCTACATAGGAGAGACCGGAAGAACCTTAACAAAACGAATTTATAAACATAAAGGTGATGTCAGACGAGGCAGTACCACATCCAGTATTTTTAATCATATTAGCAATTTAAACCATCAAATTGACTATTCAAAGGCACAAATCATATACAATTGTAAAGATTTCCGTAAAAGAGAAATAGTAGAATCTATATTAATAGGAGAAATTACCAATTTTAATTTGTCAGATGGGCAATTGAAATGCAGCCCTTATTCCCGTAACCTCATCGTAAAAAGCTTAGTCAACGATCTTAGACTCACACCCCCTGATTAATGACCCCCCCCCCTCCATCCGTTTTGTGTTTCTTTGTGTTTTTTTATTTTTGTTTTTTTTTCTGATCTGTACGCTATTTATAGACGTTTGTAACAATCGCATTCTCAGTATACGACTGAAGAGGGTATGATAAACTACATACTGAAACTAGTCTCGTAAATTAAACTTTTGGCTCCTATACAGCGGTTTCACTATCATATATTTATACATACATGACTAGGGCCAGATCCCCCCAAACCCCACTACTGGGGAAAGACCCATTAAAGAAGCTTCACTTATCACAGTTCTCCGCTCGAATCTGCCACATAACTTTTGCCATTGAGCGAATTTCATCCCCTCCTGCCATGTCGATTTCTGGCTCTTTATGTAGAAAGATGCCCACGTTAGGATTTCTTTTGTGTATTTTGTATCCTTCTTTTGGTAGTGTCCTGCCCATTTCGACTTCAGAACTGTTATTCTCTTTTTGCTCTATCTGCCACCTGTTGTTTCTGTTCTCGTGTATATCTTTTTCGGTTCCCTGCGCTTAATCATGTATCGTTGCGCTGAGTTGTTCTGTATCTGCACTTTTGTATTGCTTACGTGTCCAAGCTTCACATCCGTAAATCAAAACTGTAAGATACATTTATTAAATACTCTGCATTTTATGCATAGGAACATGTTTTTTTTTAAGATGTAGCTAAGCTTTCCTACCGCTCGCCAACTTCACTTTGGTTTTTCTACTGAATTCCTTTTCCATGTTTCCATCAAGAGTCGCAAACTGTCCGAAGGTGATCCATTTAATTCGTAATACTCATATTTTAAGGGATTTATAATTAGCGCTATTTATTTATTTTTTATTATTTATTTATTTATTTTTGCTCTGGTGCAAAGCAGACAAAGTTGTAGTTCACACATGTTACGTCAAACATGGGTTGATTGATTAGCCTAAAATTGTAGCTGATTATGCGACCTTATTTATTTAAGATTAAATTAGTCAAAATTAGTATATGCTAATGTATCACTCTCATACCTAACGCAAATTAGTGTATAGATTGTACTAAAAAACATTGAATTAAAGGGCATTTCTATTTCAGTAAATCGTGTTAAAGGGAAAATAAATATACTTTTCTATGCTAACAAAAATAAAAGAAGGATCGAAGTATACTTATTTTAAGGATGTACCGGATATCTGGTAGTTATCCGGTTATCCAGCTTATTTGTTGCTATGTAATATCGTGTTATCCGGCTTTTTGTTACTATCCAATATCCGGCCTATCTTGAAATATTTTCCTGGATACCGGATATCCCTTCAAATGGATACTCGGGTATTGCTCAAAATTCTTAAATTAAAACTAATTGCCAAATTGGAGTTGTGTGCCTTATTTGATGTTACTATAGTTTATAAAGTTGAGTAAACCATAGAACATTAAAAAATATGGTCTTCCAAATTGTCTTGCAAGAAATTTTTGAAAAGTTTAAAATCAGAGCACAACTGCTGATTTTTTTAGTCGCGTGCGACTCTATATCTCACTATGTCGGTCGCCGTTTTGATATTATTTTGTTTTGGTAATAATAACATTGTAGCTATTCGGCCAATTCTAACGAAATTTGAAACCCTTATGGTGTTTTACATTCTCTTTCGAATGTAAGAGTTGCCATGGTCCTTCCGAGGTTAACCCTGGAATTATTTGGTTTTGGCAATAACATCATAACTATTCGGCCGATTCTAACGAAATTTGAAACCCTTATGGTGTTTTACATTCTCTTTCGAATAATAGAATTGCCAAGGTCCTCTCAAGATTAGTCCGGGAGTTATTGAAAGTTTTGAAGGTTGTAAGGTCATAAATCAGAATAAGTGAGAGCACGGGACCTTTTGGTCAGCAGACCTTGTTAGATGATGATCCGGGTTTTTTTTTTAACTGATTTTTTTTTTACTTCTTTTGCAACCTCTGGAATATTTCATTTGAGATCTTGATTAGATGCCACCCCACCGAGCTGTGTGAAGACGATAACACCTCTATTTATCGGCCCAAATTATTATTATTCTCTGCCTTTAAAAGGTTTGAAATATTCTTCATTCCTGTATGAAATCGAACCCTGAATGATATGTTTAAACTAATTGGGGGTACTTATATAAATATCGACTCAAACGGACATCCGGCTTTGAAAATTAATCGGATATCCGGTACTCGGCTAACAATTTAGCATGGTGTCAGGTTTTCCCGCTAAATCACTATCCAGTACAGCCCTACTTATTTGTTGCACCTGCTTTAAAGTTTTAGATCGTCAATTCTGATGTCTCTACCGCCAAAGTTTTGATCATAATTTTCGTGTTTGAAAAGTTCATTTACAGTCCAACAGTACGATCGGCTTCGGATCAATCTTTTAGCAAGTCACTCCATTCATTAGTGCCTTCTATCAAATACAGAGGTTTTATCTCGAAGCCACCCTACGCAATCTCTTCCGAGAGTACCCTCCCACAACTCTTCACTTACTAACCGAAAGCATCCCTTTACGCTCGAGCTCTCCCGCCTACTAACCCTACCACTTCTTTCTTTTTGCCCACTACCCTCTCCTCCTGCTTTCTAAACTGCCACTCCCTGTCAATAAATAAAGATGAGTTCATTTGTCACTTTATCATAGCGAAGAAATTACCTTCCGTCTGCAGATTTATGGCTGTTCGATCACCCGAACAGCCTATCCTAATGGGTACTGGTTCATTCGCGCTCTGAGAGCAACGGGGTCAGGTGGTTATGTTGACTTGATTGATGCTTCCATCTGTACTCACTACTCCCATTCGTATCAACTCTGAGAATTTTCAAATTTCTTCTTGACTAAGGCCCTCACAAAATTGCGACTATTTAATATCCTCCCAGTCATCCATCTGATACTTTCTCTGTCGACTTAACTGTATTTCTAAATTTCTAGTGAAAAACACACCCTTGTGAACTATACTGACTGCCAATTCGGTCAGGAATCTCCTTCAAAGGCATCCTTATTACCCATAAGATCTTAAACGTAGCAGCCCCTCCTTCCCATGTATTTGTCCCTGAACCAATCCTGGCATCTGAAAGCTCTACGTTCTGCATCGGAAACTTTATTCATTTTTGTTCTTCAGTCGTATGTACTCCATAGGGGATTGTGCCTCCTCTATATTTGTCTCTAGAGAGAATCGATATCTCTGGTGCCATGCGCTTCCCCGTCTCCCGAGGTGCGTTCAAGCCGTTTGTTGGTGGCCAGCACCTTACAAAAGCGGTTATAGGTAAATTGATTGACTGTAATTCTTCTAGATTTAAGGCAATTAATGCGTCATCAATAAACCGTAAGCGAGTTGAATATCGCCCATTAATTCAGAATCCATTTTAGGCCTTCCACCATACTGAAAATATTATCCATCGTCTCACTCATAGCCTCTCCAGGTCTGCTAATCGAGTGCACGTTAAATGACGATGTTGCATGAAGTATATGCAGGGTAGTGTGCCAATGCAGGTTTTGTTAGTTCTTTATATCCATAGTGCTCTTACAACTAAATATGTATATGTCAACCGAGTCGAAGTCTTTTTCATAATCTACGAATTGTAGTAGTGAAGTATTTCGTGTTCACTAGTTTTCTGCAATATTTGTTGAACAGCCTGCAGATGATAAGTAATTTAGTTACTTCTGTAATCTACCAGTGCCACTGGCTGATTGCAGTCGTGTTTGTGTCGGTCTATTAATTATGACTTTATAAAGTGATCCATATGTTGCTGAGCAAAATCTTATTGCCCTGTAGTTTCTCGAGTCTTCCATCTCACTTTTTCTAAAAGTACAATGGAAGCGGTGGAACATGGCTTTGGAATTCTACTTTCCCTTTAACTTTTGTCGATAAAATAGCAAGTAGGTAGGCAAGACATTTACCCCCAGCAATTTATAAGGTCAATTGTTAACTACATCTTCCTCTTGGTCTTTGCCATTTTTCATACTCTCATGTGTGTGCTAAACTTTAACTTTCTTTATTGCTGGTCTTGTCCGAGCCCCTTCGTTACGTGTATCCGATGAAACCTGGTTCTTTCCCATGCTAGAGAACACATGGAATACCCCCCGTCCCCAAGTCGGTTGTACTTGCTAGTCTTAGGGGACTTTTTTATGTCATTCTTGGTGTTCTCGGGGCGAAATTTGCCTCTGACAAATCTTCTGGTCTTGTCTTGCTTCCCCCATCCCAGTAAGTTGTACTCCTCTAAATCGCAGTAGTGATCCTCAAACCGAGCAACGAGTATGTTTCCATATAGTCTTTGATCCAACAGGTTCTCGTTGATCTGTAATTTCCTGTCTAGTATCGGTCACCGTTTACAAATTTGCGCGCGAGAGCGCTGCCCCCGGCGCCTCGAATACTCTCCTCCTTTGGCCCCCTAGTGCTATTTAGCTTCCATACATTTCTCTCAACCTCACCGCTTTCTTTACACACTTCTTCCAGGGACTAGTAAACAATGGAGACACCGGATGACTTCGCAGTGCCTTTGCTCTCTCCTATTTTAGATGCCTCTTATTTCTCAGTAAGGAGCTACTGATTGACGTGGACTCCGAATTACAGGTATAGACAACCTTTTGGCAGCTCCCCTGAAGTCAATCCAAATCGGGTGTTCATCCGGAGACTAACCACACTCAATGTGGCTTAACTTCACTGTAATTGGAAACGGTACCTATTTACACTTGGATAGATCGTAGTCCGGGCCTTTTATTGGTAAGTGTTTCGATGAGGTTCGCATCGAACCGTTGATGACGGCAACAGAGAAATTTTGGAATTTTAAGAAGCGAATCTTGGCCACAGACGAGCGAAGGAATGCTGACAGGAAGTCCCAGAATGGACGACGACAGACGGCAGAAGACTAAAGGGTCGACACTTTGCTGTGAATGCTCGAAAAGAGGTACTTTCAAGTTGAGGCGAAGGGGTGGTCCTTAAATTCTGTCGGTGATAAGGAGATGCATTATGGTCGTGACCAGTGCACGCTCTGAAAGTGACCCTCGCCTCGATGCAAAGTATTACCATATTTGCTTATCTGTGACGATCCTTGAAGGAAGTGGAGGGTATTACCTCCCAGGCAGAGTTGGGCCATACCCCAGCAAGGAGGTGTGATGTTTGCTGTGTCGTTTGTTAATATAATGAAACCCAAATTTCCGTCTTTGGGACTAAATAATCGAGGGTGTGGTCAGCCAACTTCAAACTATACATCTCCAACTGATGATGAGGTGTAGAACGGTAGTAAAAAACTCACCCAAAACAACTCTTCTTGCACCCAAGGTTGCCTCCTTACCGTCGCCATCTCGCAAATGCCTTGCATTTTTTTTCTGTATGAAAGAGGCGGGGGTTTTTTTTTAGTTCAATCTCTTCATCGCTTGATTTTTCAATCGGCCACGACTTCTTTCAAGTTAATCCTAAGTCCGGCGAAGAGGGCAGAGCAGGCCGATGCGAACGTGTTTTATCTCTTCTTCATCCCACATCCCCGTTTCCCCGTGTATAATTGCCCTCGTTGTGCTCCCGTTCCCTTTCAATATGCCTGACCTCCTCCGACCAGATATATAAAAAACGTTCATGACAATCGATTGCATACCTAAAGACACCAGGGGTCCGTCTTCGTCTCAGAGGAGATAAGACAGAGCGGCAGTAGTAGTTAGCCCTCACACCCCGTTCAAGCCAACGAGAACCTTTGATGAGTAATTTGTCGCCGTTGTTCATCGTCTGTTGGCCAAATTCAATCCTCCCAAAATTGGAAAAGTCAAGCTGCGCTACTTTGAATTCACACCATGAGCTCCAAGATGAAGGCAAAACGAGAAGATGAAGGACAAGAGTATTGATCGTGCTGCGAAGCTTGTGGACAAACAAGCATCCCCACAAGCCTGGCATGCTTTGGTTCTTCTCAGGCGAGAAGAATTTGTGACAGGACAAGGTGGTGAAATTGCAAAACCACCGCTGAGATATACCGAGAGTCATGAAAACCAAGTTCATGGTGTTTGGGATGTTCAGTAGCGTAGGCCATGTTATGTCCCCGTTTATCTTCCCGGAGGGCTGCATCAAGTGCCCGGGGGTGTTGGTGTTGTCCGGGATCTAGCAGGCAGCAGGTGGCCGTTGGAAGACCGTGGGTGTGGCAACAGAAATCTACACCATTCCATACAAGCAGGACACAGTCTTGTTTGTCATACAATTTATTTCGCCGCATCACTCCGAATATCTGGCCACCTAACTCCCCAGGCTGCAGCCCCTTGAACTAGTATGCATGATAAATGGTTGAGAGAGACTAACAAGTCCCCCTGCATCATTACGGTGGAACTTAGGTCCAGGATAACCACAGTTTCACTTAGTTAAACAGGGGGACAGTCAAGAAGGCCTGCAGCATGGAGGCTGTAGTTGAGGCCGACGGCCTCAATTTTCTTTGATGTTGCAGTTAGGCGGCAAATTACCCCCCGCACCTTGTACAGCCTTTGCGCTAACCACTACCCCTTTTCACACCTTGGTCCTATCCCTATGTTCATACTTTGGCTATCTTGCCCACCAAGCAGTCGCATATACTATTCCTTCCAACCCGAAAGGGAGGCTCCCTATGTAGCCTGTTACACTTAGTACCCGAAGGAGCTGCACATCCTTCTGGCCTGATGCAAATTAGGGAAACCCTAGTGTCACTAGGTTGAAGTGAACTCTTTAAATAGGCCTGGGAAGTTGTTAGTGGGCTTTCCCCTAACTCTCCCTCGGTGACACTAAACTGGACATGACCCTGGTGGTGACCGAGACACAGATGGCAGGATCTTCCATGGGGGTCACCCTTCCCTCAAACAGAAGCGTCATGCTTCCATGTTCTATAAACGCCACCCGAAAGATTTAATTGTGGGTGAATTTCGTCGAGTTATGTGTAGGTTCCGGTATGATTCGAAGCAGGCCCGCCGCTATTCGTGGCGGGCCTACGTATCTTCACTTAATGGGTAGACTCACTCTTGCAGAGGTGTGGAAACGAGTTGAAAGGATTCTGGGCATGTTCTCGCAGGAACCTCCTCCCGTTCTCCAGGAGAATGGGACCGCAATCTCGGACCCCTTGTCTGTGGCGGAGACCTTCCCGACCGCTTTCTCCGCATTCTCTAGCCGTGATGCTTCTCCATCAGCATTCAAAGGATGGCGTGATTTCTAGGGGCCCCCGATTAAACTTTACCTGCATAGGCGGAGAAGCCTTCAACGACAGGTTTATGTTGAGTGAGTTGCGTTCTGCTCTCGCTTCGTGCGCGGAAACCACCCCTGGTGTGGACGTTGTCCCGTATGCTATGCTTGGACACCTAGGTGAGTGAAGCATGGCCTTTCTATTGTATTTATTCAACAGGATCTGGGCAGAGTATCCCCTTAGACTCCTGTCGAATGACTAGTGTACTCAACTTTTCGCAAATCGGTAAGATATAATTCTACCCCAGCTGGTATCCCCCCAATCGTTCTAACATCCTGCTCGTGCAAGTTGATGGAGAAATTGGTAAATGTTAGATTAGCCTTTTTCCTGGACAGCAAAGGCTACCTGCCTTGTGCACAGTGCAGCTTTCGCAAGTTACATTCAACGGGGGGTGCTCTGCTACGACTGGAAAATGTCGTATATGAACAACTCGGAGATAACGCGTTGTTCCCGGTTTTAGACCAGATTGTGATCTTTAATGACTCACAAAGCCTCCCTGATTACTTTCGGGGTGTCCATGATGCCACGGTTTTGGTGAGCCGGGTAGATGTCGAGATTATCTTTTGTTGGGTTCCTGGAAATGTGGGAATGGCAGAGAATGAGGGCGTCAAAGAGTACACAAGGACTGTGCGATCGGACTTGCGTTTCCCTCTTCTTCACACCCACTACATGGCAAGAATCAGCGAATCCCCGTGGGATGCCTGGCAAAGAAGATGGGAGATGGCCGAAGGAAACTTAAAGTTGCGTGGCATTGGGCCGCGATTGTTCCCATGGACCTACCCCTCACAATGCCGCGACTGCTTCAGGTCGCTTTCTGCCTTCATCGAATTGGGTACTCTCGTGAGACGAACCCCCATTTGATTTGGAGCTCGCCTGCACCTTACTGCGTCGACTGCGTTGTCCCCTAGACTATTCGGCACATTCTTGTCGAATGTCCCAATCTGAGTGATCTCCGCGCACGTTACTGCCCCGGTACTGAGACGGGTGGGGACGCTACCGCTTGTCCCTCGTACTTGGGACGAGTTTGTGCACACTCTGACTTTTCGGAGCAGGCTGGCCTCCTCCATTTTATATGACTCTCTTTGGTGTTTGGTCGCATGATCCTGCACCTTTAGAAGGTGGGCCTCTCCCCGACGCTTGAGCGTGCTTCCTTCCTCTTCTTGAATTTTTGCTTCTTGTTTTGTTTTTTATCTTTTACATGTTTTGTTGTTTCTTTAATCTTGCCCAGCCTTATGCTGTAAGATGAATATGACCACTTATGAGTCGTCAAATGGCTCTAAAAAACTCTCACTCATCCACCAGCCTTTCACTTCTGATCCTCTCTTCATCGGCTTCTTCTGCACCTCTTCCATTCCACAACAAGCGATTCATCTTTAGTGAACAAACCCAGGTAGTGAGATAGGTCTTTAACGTATTCCACAACTCTTTTTTTACCAGGATCAGGTCGGGCTGATTGTTGCATTCACCCCATCTCTGCTAAACTTATTTTTCTGCACATCCTTGTGCTGAAAGAACGTTTTCCGTCATAACAGCTTCATTCTTTTCAGGTGTACCGAAAGTCTTTTATTCCGATTTTTCATCTTATTATTCGTCCTTCCATATTTTTTTCACCATCAACCGTTACCTGTTCTCAATTCCCTACACCATTCATTCCCACTCATTCCAAAACTTCTAGTTCTCAGCCTCACTTTTAGCATCACAACTTCCATAAACTACAACCTTTGCAAATCTAAACTCCAGACGCATAATTCTCGACATCACATATCCCCAACCATTGCAGCATGGCACTCTTTCAAATAGCATAGCACCCCTCTTTACTTCTACCTCAGCAAGTCGCTCCCGATCATAAACTATTCACTCCACCCCTTAACGTTACAGCATGTACTTCTCTCATAAAGCGAACATCTACATGTTTCCTCTTCAATCACAGCTACTAACTACTCTTCTCTTTGGCTCATCATATATTCTTTTCATTCCATACATCAATTTGATTCACATATTGACCACGATGAAGTGGATGAAGTGTGAAATAACCCTGCCGTTAGTGCAATTTTATACTCTGCTATAATGTTCTCGCATAAGTTTTAACCCATCTTGTGTTTTCGATGACGTTGTGATGGAGTTCTTCCTTTCTTGACTTGACGCTGTGTTTTGTCTTCCCCAAACGGGGAATCAAATTTCAGTTTCATTTGGAGTAGAAATCCAATGGAGTGCCGAATTTCATATCTATTTGACACTTATGTTTTACGGTTTGATCTTATGAAAAAAAAACAAGTTTTAGTATTCACTGCCAAAATTAATTTGTACTAGGTCGTAAAACTTCCGAACTACTAATTCAGCGCCTTATCATTTCTTTTCAAGCGAAATTATTAAATAATCATCTGCCTTCAATTGGGCTTGAGCTGCTGTAACGAGAACTTGACCGTTTTTTTGTCCGTTTTCTGGTCTCACAGATTTTTTATCTCACAGTAAAACAAACATTCCATGGTGTGTTTTTGTCCCTCGTGTCAGTAAGATTTGATTTCGAGCTACGTTTATTCCTAAGGAACAAGGGTCCCTTCGTGGTTCGCTTTCATTGCTGATGAATTGAAAGTTGTCGTTGCGCTATCGTCGACTGCCGGCGCTGATGGCGTAAATCAATGGTCTTCAACCTGGACGACATGAGCGCTCCGTATGAAGATCTTGTTGCTAACTTATTATTCGATAGGCATTATTTTATTATATTTATAATATACTATACCATACTTATTTATTTTTTAATTTAGGTTGGTAGTTGACTAATTTGAATCGAACCAAAATATTAAAACGGGGCAATGTGCATAGAGATGTTGAAGGGATCCTGTATAGATTATACTTCTTGGTCTTCCTTACGTGATTAACAGAGACTCACGAACGTTTGTCTGTCCGAAGACAAACCCCAGAAGATTAACGAGGCAAGACTGCCGTGGTTAGGTCGTCAGACGAGCTTCGAAGCGTTGACAACGGCGGACGATTAACGAGGGAAGTCATTTGCTGGGTAAGATCGCCCTACAGGGAGGAGAACTTCTTGTGCCTGGGGGGGAGGGGGGAGCTTTCCCCCACCCAATACGAGGTTCCTGAATTGTTGTCATTCACGCAAATTAATCCGCCATTGTTATTCTTCACTGAAAAATTAGTTTAAAAGCAAAATTGTAAGACGTTTGCAAAGAATGATGGCGTTGGGGGAAGTGAAATAGAAAAATAGCCAGAATAGTGTAAGAGGGAAACTACTTGTTGCCCAGGATTTGCTAGGGTGAATTCGTCTTCTAATTGAGGAGGGAGAAGAGGAATAGGGATTCGCTCTATCGGGGGAGGGATCACTAAGGGGCACATTGGGCATATAGCTGCTACAGATTCCCTATTTCACTATTTTCTCTTGCCCCCCATCCTTCCCGTTGCCTTTGGCTCTAAAGATATTAGGCGACGCACAATGTGTCGAGTCACTTGGGAGATGTGCTCGTTGGTCTTCGCCTTCTTTAAGTAATATGAATGTCCTTCCAGGGCGGGATTTGCCACCCTCGTCCCCCCGTAGTCGGTGGAGAAACAAAAGAAGCTAAATAATGAAGATTGGAGAATGTTGGGGTAAGGAGGGTGCGTTTGAAGACTCAAGGATCTCCTCGCGGGATCCCTGCTTGACTGCAGTGTGGGTGTGTGCACCCTGTCCCTCGCGGAGCGCTATGTTGAAGGCCGGCCGTGTGGGTGCCACAACCGTCTTCGAATTGGCACTCTGCCACACGACTAAATGCGTACGACCATCTTGCACAACCGGGGGGCAGTTCTGCCACTATGAGGGTGGGGGTGGTACGTACACGGATATCTGCAAGTGTGAGCGAGAAAAACGCTCACGTCACACACGGATTGCAATGAATGGTGGTTCCCCACTGCCGAAGGACTTGAAGCTGGCACCTCTCAGTGCCAGTGTCTTGGGTTGATAATGAGCTCTACTGGTCCTTGGACTTAGGGGTAACGCCGTTTTTCTTACACCCAATTATCATTTTTTATTTTATTTATTTAGTCTTTGTAATTTTCTAATTACTCCTCTCATTCTTTCGCTAGTAGGCAAGAATTCCCTCGTTGGTTACCCAAATCTCATTTTACTTAAAAAGTTGTTGTTTTTTTCTTTTGCGCACATCTCGTTCCCGATTATGTAACTGCTACCCCTCTCCCCCGTAACGCCCGCTGCTATCCATTGCCAACCCCAGTTGTGCCCGTGAAGGCGTGCGTCCTCGACCAAGCTGGCCTCAAAGGCCCTCTTGTGGCCACTACATCCTATTTGAAGGGAAAAGGGGTTCTTAATAGGATTCTTCTCAAGGGGGGCCTGTTAAAAGAACCCTCTGTATTGCCCTTCGCAATCGCCGTGGAATGCCAAACCACACCTCTTAAGGGAAGATGGTGGAGTGCCAGGCACGGATGCTAAAGGTAAAATCTTGCACCAGCCGGACCGGGTAGACGCAGGCAAATGTGTTTGCAAACAAATTCATCCAAATTCACTCGTTTATTACGTTCAAACGGGGCGGGAGTCATGCGCGCGAAGCAATAGGAGCCACTATGGCTTTTAACAGGATTGTAGCGTCGGTATCCTTCCTAGATAACAGGGAGTGGAACAGTTTTGAGAGGTAATTGACGCGGGAGAAGACAAAGAATTAGTTTACACTGTCTTTTTTTTTATTATCCAGACGGACACGGGTGCATATGTACGTAAATATTCATATAATTTTATCGACATACAGGCAGACCCACATAGACACACTGCCATTTGCCTCTGTTTAAACCATTTCTCTGAGAAGCGTTGTGTCATCGGCAGTGGCTGGCTTTGCTGCCCGCCCAAGATGCATTAGATGACGCGGGTGTGAGTGAAGTGGGGAGAGGGGGGCAGGGGTGCAAGTGATTAGGAATTCCTTGGGGCTGTTGACTGGTTCCACTTAATTTTCCACTCATATGGAACAATATGGACAACCTGCTAGGCTGCTTCCCTTTTTTCACTTACTTGATTGGAAGTGCCATCAATTGAAGTGGGGTGGGGGCGATCATTGCATCTGCGATGTAAGGTTGGAATGTGCTTGCAAGACCCTGATAACCAGGACGAGCATTGTCCAACTTCTCCAGAATCATCGATCTTAAGCCCTATTGAACATGAAAAGATAATATCGGATAATATTAGTGTTCGGAAAATAATTTATTACATATTTGAAGAAAAAAGATGACGTCGAAGCTTAATTATCAATGTTATCATCATTCAACGGTTTTTATTTTTTTCAAAAACAATTTTGAGAGACCATTTTCAATATCTTTGTTTCTAAATGTTCTGAGACTTATGAAATCCTGTAGTGATCGAAAAAGAAAGAATTCCTATGTGCTAAGTCTGATGAGTATGTGGGATGTGGAAAAGTTCCCATCCCTCTAGTCCTTCATATTCCTGGATTTGCCTTGCACTTTCATGCTGGATAATGACACCTTTTCTGTTTAACAAAACCAGCCCCTGTCGATGTAATGCTTCCTAAACAACATGAGCAAGGTGCTGGCAATAAACCTTTGTAATAATGTTCTTTGTTACAGTACCTTAAAATGGAAAACTCCTTTTATGTTCCACCAAAGGCATAGCAAGGACTTATATGGATGAGGTCCTAGTTTTTGGTGTTGGCATCGATTTATTATTTACTGATAGTAATTGACTTTTTCGTTTCATGTTCACATGCAGCCCCTATTTTTCGAACCTGTAATAGTATGGTGCAGAAATGAGAGATTGTTATTCCTAGTAAAGAGGCTGTTGCAGATGGTGATATGTTAGGTTCGCTTCTCAAGCAAACTGCATTCAGTTTATCTCAAAAGATCATTCCATCTGTGTCGCAGACTACCCTTTGGAAACTCAGTGTAACGGCGAATATGTTGCTTATAAAAGTCTCCATCTTCCATTGAGTTAAACAAATACCAAATGGAGTCATAAAACACTGGCAAACAATGAACATCCAGTCTACCTGTACTATCACATAAAAGCTTCTTGACAGTCAATGGATTGAAACACCATAAACCATTTCAATATAATCTTGACCAATAGAGAGAGAATAGCCGGCTTCCACCGAATGAGTCACTCCTGGAACCAAGCGAGACCCTTTCAAAAGGAACATCCTCCATTAGGAAGGAATGGGTAACCTTAAATCGACAAAGAGCCAAGTAGGTAAAATAGGGGATAACCTGGTTAAATGGGAATTCTTCGAGAATTCTGTTTGGGACTAAGTTGCTCCGACCAAGATCTATTAGAAACAAAACCCTCAGCATTCGGTGGACCCAGTAGTGGCGTGACAAGGTATAAATATGATCCAGGCGTCTTTTTCTACTATTGGTGGACCCCGTCGACGAGAGTGCCAAAGAGTCCACGAGGACTAGGCAACCAGACGAGCGTTTCGCTCTTCCTCACATCGACTACATGGCAGGTATTAGGGCAGCCCTCCGAGCTCATTGGCAACGGAGATGTGAGACGGCCTGAGAGAAACGTAAAGTTGCGTGCCATTGCGGCGCGAATGTTCCCATGTACCCTAGCGCACGTTATCTGTCCGGCAAGCGGGACGAGCGGGGTCTACTATTTTACTTTTTGGAGGAGGCTGGCCTCCTCTATTCTATTTTACTCTCTTTGGTGTTGGTCGCATGATCCTGCACCAGAGGGAGGCTGGCCTGTCCCTGATGCTGGAGCATGCTTCTTTCTTGTTTTTTGCTTCTTATTCTGTTTTTGTTTTATCTTTTGTCTTTTTTTGGTTTGGGGTGTCTTTTGCACCTTTTTTGTTTTAAATCTATCTGCACACAAAATCTACTATTGGTGGTCATATCTTAGTTAGTTGTCTTAAAACTTCTTTACAAACGGCATGATACAAAAGGCCATTATATATTTGTATTAACTTTTCATTACTTCTGTTCTATACACGAAAAATTAAATCTGCGAGAAACATCAAAGAATTCCATCGCGTGAATTGAATGAATATTAAGATTAAATCGACTTTTTGTAGATATCGTCCTCAAAAGCCACAGGTCCTTTTACTCTCGTTACAACGCGCTCAACAAATGCCGCAATGATGGTTTTGATGAAGTTAGACACGTTTTTATTGTTTTAACATATAAATATGGGTTGAAATTAAGCACGAGACCTGAAGGCCATGCACACGTTGCTGACGAAATTCTTCCTCCTGCTGACCCACACGCGGTTGACGGAGGAATTCAGCTCGTCGACGTTGCTGTGGCGGACCTGGCAGGCCTTGCCCTCAACATGTACCCACAAACTGTAGTCGAAGTGATTGAGATCGGGCGACTGCGACGGCCAATATTCCTTCGACCATAAGTTCATGTTCGACCCAAATCTCTTGCACGGTTTAGGCCGTGGCACCATCCTGTTGAAAAACGTATTCAGCCTTCTTCGTGGTCTTTCTCACTCAGGGTAGGACTTTAGTGATCAAGATGTCCCTGTAATCGGCCGCGGTGAGCCTGTAACCGGCCGTGAACCACCGGCGGCATCTTATTGCCATTCGAAAACACGACGCAGATCATCATTACAGAGACCAGGTGCTTGGTCGTGGACACGTAGCGGACCTCGGAGACGTCCTGACCGAAGCTTACCACACAGTCGTTCTTCCCGTTAATGAACGAATCAACCATGAAGGTTTTTCATCGAAAAAAATGAGAATTCGATTGCCATGACTATACAAGTCGTTGAGGAGGCAAAGACAGCGCTACCGACGATCGCCTGCTCGTAAGGTTCCAACTCAAGGATCGTGGTCGTGTAGCCTCCAGTGCCAAGCTTACTCACGATTGGAAATAAGCAGGTTTGAATGCTTCAACGCTCACAATGAGACGGAACCTTTTCGAAAAACTCTCAAGTCGAGAAGGACTGTAAAGAAGCCTCATCTCACCAAGAAGAACCTTTTGGATAAGCTCCAATTCTGTAGGAAATATAAAGAATGGACTGTTGAAGACTCGGGCAAAGTGATATCTTTTGATGTAGCTCCTTTCCGCTTGTTTGCAGTTTCTGGAAGATCCCTCATTATAAGGAGAAAAGCGAGCGCTTTCACTAGCCTGTCTCTTGCCCACGATGAAGCATCCGGACAATCTCCTAGTCTGGGGCTACTTCTTATCTAAGAGAACTAGAGCATAACAATTTGCCCAAGAACACTGCCATGGCCTCAAAATGGTACCGAAACTCGCTTGATCAGCATCTTATCCCAACAGTTCAGGACTAATTTAGAGATGCTAAATGTATTTTTTAGCGTGATGATTCACTTTGTCACAAAGTAAAAGAAATAACAGTTCTTGATAGTATTACTATCGATCTGCCTTTTATTAGTAATTTTTTTTTAACTCCGATCTGCCTTTTATCAGTAGTTTTTTACCACCGATCTGCCTTTCATTCTTAGGGTTTTTACCAACCATCTACCATTTATTTGGTATAATATAATTGTTTTTTCATCAATAGGGTTTTTACTACCGATGTCTTTTATTGGTACGATGTTACCACCGAACTGTCTTTTATTGGTAGTTTGTTTTTTTTACTATAAATCTGACTTTTATTGGCGGTTTTTAACACCGATCTGCTTTTTATTTCTTAATTGGAACCTACTGATTAACGTAGAATCTGAACCACGGGTATCTCCAGCGTATTGCAGCGGCCTTGAAGGTGACGCGAATCGGGGCGCCATCTAGTGACTAACCACGGCCAACGTGGCTTAATCTCCCTGTAATCGGAAGCGGCGTTTCCACTCGGCTATGCTGAAGCCTCTCCTCATTAAGCGCGAAATGATTTGAAGGATTACAATGGGGGAAATGGCAAGAGTCGCGTGAATTCTGTTAGAAATTGAGGCTAGAACTAACTTATAATTCATGATGGAGGAAGCAACGGTGCTTCAGGAAGGGCGTGTGGAGGGGGGAGGGGTAATGCCATAGAGCTGTTTTCTTCCATACACATTTTCACTTGACATAATCTCACCAGTTTCTAATCGGTCTTTTTTTCTGGAGTTTTCATCGCCCCTAAACTTATCTTCCTGATTAAGTAAAGAAGGGAGGGAGGTGTTTTTGGAGTGACTCCGCCCCCGAAGTAGAGTTGGAGAAGAGGCGAGATAATGATAACGAGATGTTTCTATGTGCTTATCACCTGATTGGGGAGTCGGGGACGATGAAGACAGTCTTGAACTTAGTTATTATTACTTTGTGGAGAAATTAGGCAACGGGAAAAGTAAAGTACTTGGTAGCGAAGTTTGGGTGAGGATCATTTAGGAGGCCCTTGAAGCAAAAATAGTGGGTTCTTAATTGGGTCTAACCTTTGTATTGGCCCGCTCCCACTCCTACTCCCATCCCCCCTTACCTCTCATATCAGTGCCGCTATCTCCCAACGGGAGAAATCTATCTACAGGGTGGGACTCCAATAGGTATACAATATTTTATTGCTTAATTAATTTTTTACAGGTATTGTTTAGTATTTTAGGTGCATGAAATACCCTTCATCGACCTTTGTACATTCCTCGAACATGTCCAAGATAAAAACTAAATAAATACTGTCAGTGCATACTTTTAGCCCACCCTGTATATTGCTGAGGTCCTTATGGGTCGGGAGCTGTGCCCACAAGTGATTAAACAACTTAGGAATGCAGCAAATGAACCCCTTGGAGAAAGGATGAGTGAATGAGGATCTCGATGGCAACAGGAAGATGAGGGAGGATCCCGTTAGAAACAGGAAGATGAGTGAGGATCCCGATGAGAACAGGAATATGAGTGAGGATCTCGATGGGAACAGGAATATGACTGAGGATCCCGATGGAAACATGAAGATGAGTGAGGATCCCGATGGGAACAGGAAGATGAGTGAAGATCACGATGGGAACAGGAATATGAGTGAGGATCCCAATGGGAACAGGAATATGAGTGAGGATCCCGATGGGAACAGGAAGATGGTTGAGGATCCCGATGGGAACAGGAATATGAGTGAGGATCCCGATGGGAACAGGAATATGAGTGAGGATCCCGATGGGAACAGGAATATGAGTGAGGATCCCGATGGGAACAGGAAGATGAGTGAAGATCCCGATGGGAACAAGAAGCGGAGTGAGGATCCCGATGGGAACTGGAAGATGAGTGAGGATTCCGATGGGAACAGGAAGCTATTCTGGAACTGAGTGAGAAGGCTGAGGAACCAAAAGAAGAACACTAAGAATAACAATGGTAGGGTACTCATGACGAATGAGGTAAAAATTGGATGATGAGAGCACGTTAATTTATATAATGTAGCTAATAAATATGTTGAAAAATGAAATCTGATTCTCTTCGTGGGTTGTAAAATCAGATGTTGTATATAGGTATGAAATAGATTGCAAGAAATTGTTGGTGCTGTGGACAGAGGAAGCTAATACCAGGGTGTCTACTGCCCTTGAATTCCTTGAAGTCCTTGAAAAGCCCTTGAGTTTATTTTTTGCCCTTGAAATCCTTGAAAAGTCATTGAATTTGATGAAAAAGGTAGATGGACCTTGAATTTAAAAAATATATCATTAAGCGATTGTTCAAATGATTTTTCAAATACACTTTTTATATACTTTTTAATGTATATTAGGAAAATAGTAATATTTAAGTTAATCTACTCACTAATGTGAGTGAACATATATATGCTTTGGATGCATTGTATTTTATGATGGATGCTCGCATACTCTCGATGCTCGCTATTCTTCTGTGACTGTCGCTTGGATACGTGTTCTTGTTTTTTTTGGCACTGGTGAGTTGATTTTGGTTATGCTTTGCTTATAACCCATTTTCCCTTAAATAGCTCACCTTCGTCAATGTCCTATAATGTTTATTGCTATTCTATGTTGCATAATTTTACTTATGTGGGGTACAGTTGGCTTTCTGGTCAACTGTCTTTAGTGAAGACCGGCGCCCACTCAGGCCCCAGCCTAGGTCTTTTTCTGTTTTCATTTCACCTGCCCTCTGCTGTCCTGTCAGACCCCTCTTCATTCTTCAGTTTTTCTAAGCAGATGAAGAGCTGAACACTTGCCAGGAGCTATTAATGAAGAAGTATTGAATCTTAATCAATTAAAAATTATTCAGGTATCAATGGACGGCCCGAACGTTAACCATAAGTTTCTGGGGCTGTTGAATGCTGAAAGAAGTGGCAATTCTCCTCCTCTACTTGATTGTGGCACATGCTGATTGCATGTAGTTTCTGGCAGCTTCAGGTTTGCTGATGAGAACGTTTTCTGGAATGTTGGCAAACTTTTGTCTACATTATATTATGTTTTCAAAGATTCTCCAATGAGACGAAAATTATTTTTGCAAGCAAATGAAGTTCATCAATCTGATTTTCCTCTGAATTTTGGTCAACAAGATGGGTAGAAAACACAAGAGTTGCACAAAGGGCAATTAGTCTTCTCCCCAAAGTCAAGATGTTTGTTGAAACAATCAAGAATACTTACAAAGAACCAAAAAGTGCATCATATGTCACGATGAAAGAGGCTCTATGCAATAAGCTTCTATCTGCTAAGATCGCTTTTTTCCTGAAGATTTCATCGGAATTGGAATGATTTCTGGTCCGGTATCAAACTGACTCCCCAATGATGCCATTCCTTTTACGAGGATTTGTGTGTCATGCTGTCGACTCTCTTGCTACGTTTTATCAAGAAAGATTTAGTTGAGGGAAAATCTTTCAAGCAGCTGAGTTGTTTGGATTTAACCAATCCGTCTTACCAATTACCTGCTGAAAAAGTGGATCTCGGCTTCGCTATTAATGAAGAGATTAGAAAAGCTCGAAAACAACTGACCAACACTGACATTCTTCAGTTTCAGAAGGAAACAATGAACTTCTTAATAGCTGTAATAAAAAAAAAAAATCAACGAGAGGAGCCCTCTTAAGTATTTGGTTGCTAAAGGCTTTAGCTGTTTGAATCCAAATGTGATGTTGAATGCATCTAAGTACGAGTCCAGAATTGAGATCCTTCTGAGAGAACTTGTTGTGTGTATAAAAAAACTGTCCGGAAAAGCTGCTGATGACATCAAAACAGAGTAAAAGCGATTTTTCAATGAGAATAAGGTATGCGAATCAAATCAAAAGTTCTTCAGAGAAACTCGTCTTGATGCTCATTTTGAGCACTTATTCCAGGTAGCGAATTTCAAGGTAACCTCCCTCTTCAAGAGCTTTATTTATGAGATATTGTGCCTCACTCACGGACAAGCAGCTGTCGAACGGGGTTTCAATATTAACAAAGAAATCTTAGTCGAAAATCTTCAAGAGAAGTCTATGATTGCTCAGAGAGTTGTGCACGATGCCTTGGTTGCAACTGAGAAGCCTTTAACTGAGTTTAAAGTGACTAAGTAATACACGCAGTTAGGAATTCTTCTCGCCTGTACAAAGAAGATCCTGACAAGAAATGGAAGCAGGACAAAAGTCTTACAGACATAGAACTGAACCTCTGATCAAAGAAAAAGAAGATGAGAAATAAAAACTAAAAATGGATTTTGAATTTTGAAGCAAAGATGAGTCTTGATAAGGAAATTGTAACCATCAAGCATGATTAAATAAAATATAAAATTAAAAGGTAACCTCTGAATCATGAATGTTCATTCTGTTTTGAAATACATTTAATTTTCAATTGAAATATTTCAGATTTTTTTCTAAATGTTTCATGAGTCAGTGTTTGGGAGTCATTTTGAAACAAAAAATTCATTGTTATGAAGAGTGGAAAGTAATGGATATTTTTGCTAAGTATAATTTAGGCAATTGTGTGGCTGAGTAAAAATAAATGCTTTAAAATATATTTTTATACCTGAAAATGGAACTATTTCCAAATGTAGGCACTAAACTTTCAGGAAATGGATAGTTTTTGATGATAAAAATTATTTAATTAAAAAAATGATATCATAAATGTAATAAAACATACAAGGGTCGTGTAACTAATAATTTAAAGGAAAAAAAACATTGGCTAAAACCAATCCTTAATTATTTAAAAAAAGTCCTAGAAATCTTTGAAAAGTCCTTGAATTCAAAATCACCAATCAAGTAGACACCCTGAAAAATAACCACAAGGTTTTAAATTACAGACTTACGAACCAGCAAATACCATAAGAAACCCTCGCGGTAAGATTAAGAGAAAATGGAAGGAGTGGAAGTCAGAAGTGATGGAAAGTTAAGTGGGAGAGGGGATATACAGGGTGTCCAGAAAGTTACTATGCACTCAAAATAGCCCCGTCAGGATCACGGTGAAGAAAGTGCGACTCTTAGGGAGTCTGCAAGAGATCCAGTTTTAGTAACTTTTCGGACACCCTGTATATGAAAAGCGGAGCGGATCTTTTAATGGTTTCCAAATTGGATCTCGTGTGGATCCTCAATGAGTTGCACTTTCTTCATTGCGATCCTGGAACCCTCTACAAAACGGAATCCATTTAAGACCGTCTGCGTTATTCAATAAATTGAATTTGGAGGTAATATTTATCACTTCTATTCTTAAACATATTGACTAATGTTTTCAACGACATTCCTAGGCGTTGATATTCCATCTTTGTGTTATTTTATTACTGATCCTGTTTAGTATTTTAAATACTTAGATTTGTTGGCAATAAAATTTGGGTGCCCTAATCTGGCTTCATACCCTCTATTTACGAGTTCGAGTTAATTTCGTCTCTGGACGCATCCCAATATTGAAATATATATATATATATATATATATATATATATATATATATATATATATATATATATATATATATATATATATATATATACAGGGCCGGGAGCGGTGTCACTTTTCACTTTTTTGTTTAATTTAGAATTTAATATTTTGATTCATATTTTCTGGGAATTTTGATTTTTCTTTTTTAATCTTTATAATTCCATTGAAAATAAATTATCTTATTTAATTATCTACGCTTTAGGGCCAAATTTTGAAGCCAAATTAATTGAGGATATCTCCAATTCATTTTTTAGCACTTTATATGACGAGACAACAAATGCTGAAAACTTTAAAGAATTACAAATTTGTATAAGATATTTTTCCGAAACTAAGAAGCAAATAGTCACAAGCCATTTGAAAGCATTAATTTTTAGGGCCTGCTCTTGCAGAAACTGTTGTTGAAAAAATAATTGACACATTTAACAGTGCAAATTTAAAACATGAAAACATGTTGATGTTAGGATCTGATGGTCCAGATGTTGATGTCAATTTTTAGAAATATGAATGAAATCATAAAACAGACACGCCGCAAGAGCTTACTTGATGTAGGAACATGCAATTTGCCTTCAAAAAAGCTATTCAATCATTTGGTACTTATGGTTCATGCTGTCCACTATTATTGGAAGCATTACATAACTTTTTGGATGGTTGATCAGGGCGATGGCAAGATTTGAAACAAATTCAAAATGAATTACAACTGCCCAATTACAAGATCTTGAAACATGTGTCCAGTAGATGGCAATCTTTGGAAGCAGCAGCTATCAGATTTTTGGAGCATTTTCTGCCTTACAAAAATACTTTTTAACTTATATTCCAGAAAAAAAACTAAGAACTTTATGAGCAATTTTTATTATAAAGAAATTGCAAAATGTCAAAAAAAAGCCAACAATTATAGCAGAGATGAAATTTATTGTAGGCGCATGTCCAATTTTTACTAAATTTAGTAAAAAACTTCAAACATGCAGCCCATTAATTCATGAACTGCATGATGAGTTAATGAATGCTGCCAATAAAATATCAAGCAGGATATTCAAAAGCTCTACCCTTACCTCAGCAAATGGCTCTAAAGATATAAAAAAAATTATAAATGAATGGGAAACCAGTGCCTTACTTTCAAAACATCATGTCATTTGTGGTAGTGGTATTGAAAGTGAGTATAACAACCTGCCTGAAGAAAAAAAGAGATTTTATTAAAAAATCCTGTGGTTTTTATAAAGAGGGCTTATTTATCTACTGGATAAATCCCCATTAAATAGCAATTTTGTAAAGTGGTTCAGATGCCTAAATCCTGTTAACATAAATAATAACCATTGTTTGACTGATAAAAAGATTATTAGCAAACCTTACCCTATGCATTTTGAAATAGTTCGCCTTCAAGATGAGTGGAAACTTTTACAGGTTAGTGATGCCAATAATATTGACCATGATATTGATGTCCACATTTTGGGGAATAAGATTTTTAATTAAAAAAATAGCAGTGGTGAAATGAAATACCCAGTCATTTCAAAATTTGCGAAGGCATCCTTTTCCCTTTCACATGGGAATTCGGATGAAGAAAGAGGTTTCTCCATTAGTGGCAATATTTTGGATGAAATTACTGGATGAAATTCTTAATGCAAAACTGAATATAAAATATGGACTAAAAACAAAGAGTAATAAACCTGAACTGGTCCCTATTACTAGAGAGCTTTTGGATATGGCTCATTTAGAGGAAATAAAAAAGATAAAAATAGAAGAGGAAAAAAAAAAGTTTGAAAGAGAAATAGAAGAAAAAAAGCTGAGCATAAAAGACTTGAAGAAAAAGCTTTCATGATTACAAAAAGAATCAAGAAGTCAAAAAGCCTTCAATGACAATTTCTAATGAAGCAAGTGAACGACTGAAAAAAGGTATTCAGAAAAATGACTCGGTGGAAATCAAGATAGCTAATGCAATACTAGAGTCACATAAGACTAAAAAGGAGGAAGCAGAGAGTTCTGCAGCTGAAGAAAAAAAGAATAATTTTAAAACTTGAAAAAAGGAAAAATTAGACTTATTAGTAACTACTTTGAGAAACATAAAAAAAATAAGACGCAGTGATGTTGTGCTATGTCAGTTAAGTCTATTTATATGTTTTTGCTCATTTTAATTTTTAATCAGTGATATTGATTTGTTTAGTATGTATTAATAAAGGCCATTGGACTATGTCCTGAACATGAGTGGAATCGGCCATTAAAAAATTTTAAAAAATTGTTTTCCTGTGTAACTCATAGTAAAAAACTTGAATCTTTATGACGTTTCCATAATTAAATGTGTAGGTCTGTAGAAGATTTACTTTAATATCTATTACCTAGGTAACTTTAAGTTCTTTATATAGCTAATAAATATTTAATTTGTGAGAAATTTCCCCATTATTGTTCTTTTTCACTTTTTTTTGTCACTTTATACAAGCGAATAATAATAATGTGTAGCTATGTAGCCTAGAAACCTAGTTGCTCTTAGTGAATCTAGAGTACATTTTTTAGAATTTCAGATCCATCGAGATTAAGACATCCTCGCCCATGACCAATATTCATGACTTATCACTTTTAGGGGCTCAAGTACCCTAGTACCCAGTTTTGTACCATCAGCAAATGTTTGAAATTATACTTAATAAGCCCATGTCAAGATATAGAGGGTGAGGGTGCGTAATTTGTTGCCGTTGGCAACTCAGATTCCGCTCATGTGTGTTGTCTGGCGTCAGTTCTCTCTTCTTTATATCACAGTAGACTCAGTTATGAATCGTATGCGATGGAAAAAATACCATAGCTGAATTCTCAATCCTTCATAAATTCGTAAAAGGAAAACTATGTTATTTTGTATTCACACCAGGAGCTCTTATGCGAAGATGTCCGGGTGCTTTGATTCGAATCAAAGGACGTTGCAGATGATCAAGAAAGAGTTGGGTGAGTGGAACTGTGATTACGAGAGTACAAAAGCTGGAAACATCCTCACTCTAAGCCTTTGGATAAGAAAAGAATCCTCGAGTTTGTCGATGAGATCCTCGCCACCATTGACTACGATCCCAGCGAGTCAATGAGGTCCATAACCAGGGACAAGGGAGTGTCGGGGTGTCTCATCAGGCAGTTAGAGCATGAGGAACATCCGCTACTACTCATACAAGATGAGAAAGGGTCAGCCATTGTCGCATTCTGTAAAGCAACTCTGCCCCACCCGGCAATGCCACTGAACAGACTTCATAAGACTAATGCCATAAAACTTCAGAGTTCAGAACTCCGCCGTAGACATAATTACGGACGCGAGGAGCTGAGAGAACGCAAAGGAGAATACAAGACCTTCACCAGGAAATCGAACTTCCAGCCACTTAATATATCCATACACAAAGGGGATGAAGAAGACAGGATGTATGGAAATCCCGCAATTACATATATAGGATAACCGACAGAGGCAACTTTAGGAGCGGGAAACCGGACCTGAGAGGGGTACCGGCACTTGTCTATACATATAACTGAGGTTACCTTGAAATGGTAAGAGCAACATGAAAGATTACATCTGCACTGAAAGGTATAAATAAACGAAGAACAAGCGTAGAATAAAAGAGGCGTGAGAGGCTCCAAACAACAGCGAAAGAAGATTGAAAAATAAGATGAAGCAAGAAGAAACCAAGAGATGTCTGGTCACCCAGCAACTTCAATCAACTCTCCTTTTTCCCTTTTCTACTTTACAATATCTATCCACTCAACTTTTACTATATGCTTTATTTTTCCTATTTTTTCAAGATTCAAGACTCCAGCAATCCTTCAAGTCTTTAACGTGTAACTTTGGTAAATATATCTTTATAAAAGAACTCCGTAAGATAGATTTTCTCTTATATTGAAATTAGGCGAGATATTACCCACTGCACTATATATATATATATATATATATATATATATATATATATATATATATATATATATATATATATATATATATATATATATAAATAACTTGCTTCGTTTGCAAAAAAACAACCCGTCTTCAAAAAACTCCAATTTGACTCATTGTAGTATAATGTTTGGGATGCAGCTGAGGCCCAAACACTACAATCCGCCCTTGAATTATCCATTGCGACAAAAAAGCGTAGAGAATTATTTTTAATTCCGCTTGGCCTTGAGGATCCTACTCCGTTTCGATGCAAGCCATCTGGCATAAACGTAGCCATCTTTGAGTGTAATTAGACCGCTAGTGAATGCTCAGAGTTTCTGTTTAGAATGTGGATAAAGGAAGCTGCATTAGTGTATTGGTGTCGTGTATGGGAGAAGAAGAAAAAAACTCGAGGGGGAGCAGTGCAATTGAACAACTTGAGAGGGATGCTCGATGTGAGCTAGGGGGAGAGAGTGAGGACGTGTGAGAAGAATTGATGGAAATAGACTTGTAAAAAGAAGATAGAAGAGCGAGTGTAAAGGTGTGAGAGAAAGGTTGGAAGATTGAGTAAAAGGTTGGTTTAATATGTGAATGAGTGTTTGAGAAAGAAAGGACTCACTAAGAAGGAAGTGGATGACATCGTGTTAAGTGTGCATGTAGCTGGTTTGTGAGGGGACGTGACTGGGGCCTTCTGCCTAGGGAGGACCCTTGATTGGACGAGGTGCTGCCACACATGGCATCCCATTACTATGAAGGGCCTTCGGAGTGAGGATAATTTTTTCTGGCGTTGACGTGCGCAGACCTCACTTTGTGAGAAACTGGTAGATGTTGAAGTCTGAAGAAGGGGAACGCCCAATATATTACAAAAATAGGTATATTAACAAATGATATCTTTGTATTTTTGAAAAATAATCCATTAGGTAAATAGTAATTTTCATTAAAAAAGGTATCGTCTATTCTTACTCAATTCTCTGATTTAATTTAAAAAAATTAATCCATCTTCCTTACACTTATTGCCTGTTGAAACTATGTACAACCAAATAACCGTAACCGTTCACGCCCGATAGTTCTGTGGTTTCAGTTTCATATTCCGTCAAGATGGTTAACGATGCACCCTTACCCCTCCAGTAGCATCCATCTCGAATTCCCATATTACTAATAGCTCTGACGTCATGCAAAAACTTAAGTCAATCTCCTATTCCTCTATTTTTATCCTTGTGAACTTGGATGTTTGTTCCCTTTTTACCAAAGTTCCAGTCAATGATCTTTTTCACCTTCTTAAAGATAAATTGCATAATGATGAATTGCCGTACTTCCTCAGATATTTTTGGAACACTTATTTCACTTCTCATTTAAGTTTTCTTTTACTTTCTCCGAAAATTCGGCCTAGCTCTTGGTATTTGCTTATGGCCTGTTTTATTCACATGTATAGATTATTTTATTTTAAGTGTTCATCTTCCCTCAATTACACTTTCCCAATTATGGATATGGTTTCGTCACATTAATGTTGTTTTATGCGTTAGGTTAGGCCTAATTCTAAATACGGCAGGCAAAAATCCTCCCCCGCCTCTGGTCCTCACAACACATCGAATATTCCACATGTCTGGAAATCTGCTTACATAATACCCATCGTTAAGCCAAACAAAACCACCAATTTTGTTACTAACTCAGCTTTTGAGTCGAATTCTCTATCGATATTGATCCGTAGTGAGTGAGGAAAGAAAGAATTTAAAGCGCAATGCATAAGAGGCCCTGTCACGCCGAAATTTTGTAAGAAGAGATCTGTAAATACAGTGGTGAAGATAGAGATAGTGAAAATGTGGGGAAGACATATTACTGCAGACCATCCTCCACACAAAGGGGTGGGAGGCCTCAATCCTGCCAAAGTTATTGTTTTCAGGAGGGAAGGGTCGGATCTCGAACCTTTTTATACTTGACTTGGCTGGGAAGTAGAGTGGAGGCAGCCAGGTACATATATGATAGTTTTATTCCGGGCATACAGAGGCATACTACATATCGATGTACCTCGCTATTTTTTATCACTGTAAGAACTTTAAAAGACGTTATATTGGACACTGCAGTTCTCGGAGCAACGGTTTTGCATAAATAAAACGTCTCTAGCGGAAAAGAACACTGGCTGCGTAATTTTGAACAAGATGAAGGAGGCTGTTGCAGGAGGTAAATAAAACATGGATCAGGTTCTAGAACTTTCGAAGGAACAGAAAAGGACATGAACTTTGAACGAAAGCTTACTATCGAAGGTAACCTTTAGGTTTTTAAGAAAGTCAGAAAAGGGAGCTGCAACAATAACCACAACGAACATCTGCCCTACTAAACAACAGTTTCATCATGGTTTGGTTCTAGAAGGTCGTCCGAGAGGGATTTTTGAGAGATCTCGTTGGCCGAGATTAAGCGTCTGATAGTCAATAAGGGCGGGGGGGGGGGGAAGGATTTGTTTGTCATCAGAAGAGAACTGGAATGACAGAGAGTTGCCCTCGAATTTCAAGCGGAGAAAGATACAAATAGGTGGGGGACAAAGGACCGATCCTTATGCAACATCATAACGAAGTTTGAGCGCCCAGAGGTTTCAATTTCATTGTGGACAGATTAGAGGGGGATAAGGGGTACGATTATAACCATTCAAGGTTGGTCCACAGACATGGAGAAATCCATGGAGACGAAGAAGCAAAGAGTGTGGTCGACTATCGTAGGCTGCAGAAAGGTGGAGAAAGAACAGACTGGAACATTACCCAGCTTCGTTAACTCGCCAAAAGCGGTCACTGGCATTCAAGACTGCCATTTCAACGCTCTGATTAGCCTTGAAGCCATACTAAAAGACCTCATTGACACCCTCGGAAGACCCTCGGGCGAATACCAGGTTTCCCATAGTTCGATAAGTTTTCTAGGAATGCCTGTTTGCCCTGCATTAGAATGATGAAGAGCTTAGTTAGCTACAACATTGCCTTTTTAACCATATATATATATATATATATATATATATATATATATATATATATATATATATATATATATATATATATATATACGAGTATGAGATATTATTTTTTTTTAGCTCACAGGAAAATTTAATATTTGGATGTTTCGAATTTAAATAATTCAGGAAATTGTACAATGTGACTTATGTCAAAATAATAACAAGGTCTGCTGACCAAAGTCGCATGCTCCCTCTTAATTTGATTTATGACCTTACGAACTTCAAAACTTTCAATAATTCCCGGACTAACTTTGGGAAGACGTTGGAAATTATATCATTCGAAAGAGAGTGTACAACAACATAAGGGTTTTAAATTTCGTTAAAATCCGCAGAATAGTTATGATGTTATTACGAAAACAAATTGCAAAACCGGGACCAACCTACAGTTAGAGATATAGAGTCATCAATATAAGGCCTATATAAGACCGGACGGAAATTAATAGTCCAATCATCAAGCCAAGGAGTTTCATGATAACACAAAAATAAGGAAGGAGCTAAAAGGAGACCCATTCCAACCCCGTCGAGTTGTTCATACAAAGTCCCATTTGACTAAAAGAATGAATTACAAACCGCAAGTTCAAGGAGAGTTTGGAATAAAGTCTTGGTTAAACCTCTTACGCAGGTGGAATTTCGGGAGAGGGAATCGACACAAATTTGAATCGTTTCAGCAAGAGGAATATTAGTGAATAACTCATTATCTGTTTCATTAAATATAACTTATTAACAATCATGTCAATTTGTAAAATTTTACATTGTTTTGCAAAAATAAATTTCACTGCCAATTATTTCCCTATTTTATATAAATTTCCTTGTTGGTTTTCGCTCAGTATTTCGTATTCAATTCGTCTCCAATTTAATATTCACGTTTCACGATTCTTTGCTTTTTTTGCATGTGCTAAAAACTTTTTATGTATATATTTATTCTGTATTTTATATTCTTTATTTAGCACTGAAGATGGGTTTGTTATAATCCTGAAACATCTGCAATAAATGTTAATTAGCGTCTTCATATATGGTTTATTAGTATATTAAAGAAACGGGGATCATTATTTTCCACTTCTAAAGTTCCATTAATGGATGGAACTTTAGTTCTGTCAATTTGTGAATATTGCGAAGAATCATCGGAAAAACATTTACAAAGCCTGCTGGGGGACTGTGCGGTGAATGCTAGATATAGAGTCCCCCCCAGCAAGGGGGGGATGGTTTAGGGGGGATACCCCCGCTACAACTGAAACATGGAGGAGTAGCACGCCCTCCAGACTCCAGTGCCCCAAAAGGAAGTGTTTGCCTCTCTCGGGTCGTCTTTTGCACCTCTTTTAATCTCCCACTCTATCGTGCCTGCTTAGACCCAGCAAGGGGTGAAAGAGGGCGCTAAACGCTTTAAAAATAATAAAGTTAGCCTAGTCCATTTTCACCCACACAAATTTTACCATTATCTGCTTTGTAGCAGTGGTGCCGCCCCCCCCTCCCCCTTGGGTTTTTCTTAGTTTAAATAATAATAATAAAACACTTGTTAGCGTTCATGACTTGTCTGTGTTAAGTGGTTTCCACCACTCTCGGGTGTCGTTCCTATACATAGGGGGTGGAGGGGTTACAACCTCGGGAAGAAATTACGTCACCTTTCAAGGGCGACTAACAAGGACGAGCAGAACTCCGATAGCCTCGTGGATATGGCGATGGACTTGAGGCTTGGGTTCGATCCTCAGGAGCGGTGGCCACGGACTCGCAGCCTATTGGCGGAGACGCTGAACTTGACCCCACAGGGGTAGGTAGCGTCACACGTGTCATTGCGCACGTAGCTAGTCATAACACCGCTATCATTCCCCTCCCCGTCTTCACAACACAATTTATCCACTCCTTTGTTCCAGAGCCCTTCCATGGAGTACTGGTATCCCCCACAGGGTCACACATACCCATACACCACGACGTGGAGTAGTAGCGCCCTCAAAGGAAGTACTCGCTCCCCCTGACGTGGAATCCCGAATTGTAGGGGGAAGCTACCAGACCCACTCCCCCCTAACGAGGACCGGCTCCTGGTGCTTTGGGGATTAGTAGCGATTGTCATTCAGATTTTTATGTGTATTTCATTACCCGGTGGTGCTCCAGCAGTGTGGAAATTCCCCCTTAAGAACCAATGGGTGATCCGAAAATAGCGGTTGGGTAGAGGGCAACCCATAAAGTGTGACAATCTCGCGCTTTTATTGAGGCATCACTGTAAAGTCCCCCACCCACCCACTCCACCACTGTAGAGAGCGAGCCTAAAGTGAGGAGTCATATAATCCCCCCCAAAAAAAATTGAGTAGCCATGCTGCAGCTTACATCTGGATAATTGAGTCAATGCAAGACTTGAGGATCCTGTAGTAGGGCATCAATGCGCACCTTTTTTCTGGGCTTGGAGAATAATGGGGGGACTACGACACCCAAGACCATGAAATGGGTTTGGTACTTCGTCCTGAAGCCCCGCACCCCCAGTGGGTACCCGAGGTAACGGTCGTTCAGTGGTTCAAAGCGGAATTCACGGAATTCTTTCGTCAGTAAAACTTTTGACGTTTCTGCCATACCCCTTGAGATATTTGGGCACTTTGGAGGGCGGCTGCAGTCTCTTGGCCTTGATGGGGGTGCCTCGGATTCCTTTGTATGTATGACTTGGATTTAATGTGGTTGTGGTTGGGCACGGCCGTTCTTTTGGTGTTCAGGGCCATCTTGCGTTTTGGTGTTGTCGGGTCCGTTGTAATCTTGGACTTAAGGGGGTCAATGAAGCCTGAATTGCGCTTCTTGATGGCCCCGCTTCTTTCTGGCTTCCTGCGGGTGTCGTTGGCCACGTTTATGGTCCCACGGCATTGTAGACGTCACTCAAAGACGCCAACAATAATGACGATGCGTTTAAATAGAACGTTTCCCCGGAGAAAGGTCGCCACCGTTTGATTTTTCCCTCCTGAGAAGAGATAGTCCATTTTATTTTTGGACAAGAGGTGGGAATTGAGAGCTGAAGGTCGACTCTGGTGTTCATGTTATGCTCCCTCACCCTCCTGCCTTAGGTTCCTCGCTGCTGCATGGGTGGTCGTGCCTTCTCCGTAGTTGCCTCTAAGTTGTGGAATGGTCTGCCTCCTGCTATACGCCCCTCTTCCTCCCCACCGCTTTCAAGCGGGCTCTGAAACCCCACCTATCGGGCCTTTTCCTAGTCGATGAAGGGGCGCCATGCGAGGGCTTCAAGGTCTTGAAGGGTGCCATAAAAAGCTTCTGTTACTATTATTCTCCCATCCTAACACTCGTCGAACTACACATCTTCGCCACGCTTTTGCTTTCCTAACTTTCCTACTTTTATCGCGAGTCTTCTCAGATTTCAGGCGGAGATTCTTTCATTGGTTTTGGTTTCTTTCACATGAATACCCCCTCCCCCCAAACATGGCCATAGGTGTCGCCACTTAAAAAAAAAAACAGGCTATAGAAACTCGCCTGCGTACATGGGATTTCGGTACACACACGGCCGTAGACATCGTCGAGTGTGCGCGTGAGATTGCAATAAATTTCCCTCATTGAAAGGAAACGTCGAAGATAAGGTCGGGGAGAATAGGATTGTGACATGGGTGTGGCCCCTGGAGGGTGCAGAGGAGTTGGTGGGGTGGGGGGTTATAACTGGATACATCAGTCATCAAGGGAGCCTTTTTATAGCCGTTGCTTCCCCCACTCCCCCATCGATCCTTTACTCCCACTTGGGCCCGACCTTTAATCACTTAAAGGTTTCATTATGCCTCGAAGGGGCCCCTATGAAATTCCGGATTTAGGAGGGGGGGTGGGGTAGGGGGCGAGACAAAGGAAGCTTCTCGTCTCCTCCTCAGTTTTGACCATCACTTGTACCTTGTCACCAGTGAGCCCCGCGTTCTCCGGAATCCTCCCCCCCCCCATCCTGCCGGTTCTCACTCTAATCACAGTCGCCATTAATACACCCGTATAGATGCCTCGCCCATCTGCTCGCGCGCTCGGAAGACGCCCCTTCTCCCAGGGGCACGAGGGTTTGGACCCGCGGGATTTATGTGTTTGCATTTTCTCAATGCGCAGGGGCCCCGCACCGCCGAGGTCATATTGTGTAGGTTTAGTCGCGGCGTCATCCGAAGCGCCGTGAAAAATTAGAACATCAAACCAGGCAGCCAGAAAACACGGCGCCATTGTCCGTCCGTCATTGGGATCGTCCAAGTTCTTTCATTTATCTCTGTTCCTCCGGCCGCAGGAGGAGGAGGAGGAGGAGGCGGCTGGCCACTTAAGTCTCCGCGAAGAGGCCGGACTTTCAATGGGGTGTAAGGGAAGGGGGGGTAAGAAGAGCAGTGTCCTTCCAGCCCTCTAGGGAGTGACATCTAGGGGTTGTTTGTTCGCTCTCCCGGCCTCAGCCACCGCTCCAGCTCCCTCTCATTTTACTTAAGATGTCTCCTTACATATTTTAGAGGGAAGATTCCCTCGTTGGTTCGCATTTTAAGGTCACAGTCCCAAGGTCGATAACACAAAAATAAGTGACACGCCCAGGTCCCCCCGGGGGTAGCCCGTGTCCCGCGGAGACCCATACACGTCAAATAGTGCGAAGGAATCCTCCCTCTGCCTAAAGTCTGACACGCCTCATTCTGATATCCTGAATCCAGACCCTTAGACTAGGGAGAAGCGGTAGTTACCGCGCACGAAGCTGTATCACACTAGTACATTCACCCCAAGAGCCCAAATGTGGTGGCTGGTTACACTCGTGTGTCAGATTCGGAGACGACATATAATAACTTGATCCTGTCGAGCCATTGGGGCGTAGGTCCATATGAATAGACGGGGGACGCAAAGGCACGTGACTTTAAATTCCCTTACCCCTTCCCCCTTACCCCCTCCCCCTTACCCCCTCCCCTATCTTCTTTGCCATGTAGCTTTAAAGGGCTGACCTTATTTCCACCATGTAGTTTGGGGAAGAGGCCAACGCCGGTCCGGTTTCTCAGTCTGCAGACAGCCCGGCACCCCCGTCAGCGCCCTCATTTCCAGGAGCTCAACAGAAGACAATCTCGACCTCTTCTCGACTTACAGCAACCATGACGTCACGGATACTAGTCGCCTCCGTTTCTTTTTTTATCAAAATGTAAAGGGAAAATCTACTAAGTTTGTGAAGATAGTGAAGATGTGTGGAAGATATATAGCTGCAGATCCTCATGCAGTCATTAGTGCCATTAAGGCAAACAACTACCCACGTGGCCGTTGGAGAAGGGATGGTACGAAAGCCTCCAGATGTCAGCTACAGCAAAATTGTCCATGCTTGAATCTAAATAATGTATTTCCGTCAGATAAAAAATTGAATTTTGTCAGTGTGGTGACAAAATTCAAACTTTTATCTGACCTCTGGTAGGAGAAAATAAACGGAGTAACAAAGGAACCGTTTGGTTTCCTCTAGCGAACAAAAACAAACGTTCTTCCTCTAATAAGAGTCGGAGGAGTCTGCAAAATGGCTAATCGATAGCCTAGACGCGATAGCCCCTGCTTCCATCACCAAGCTCAATTCCACCTCGCATCTCCATCCATCAATCTATCCAACGTCTCTATCGCATGACTACTGAGCTTATTCCCAAACCAAAACCTATCCAATCCAAATCCATAAGAACCACACCCATGTCTCCCCCATTACCATCCCACACCCCCTGGAGACCTTAATCAATATATAATGTACCCGGACAGAAAAATAGTTACGTGGCGTGTTTAAAATAGCTTAAAATAAAGAGGCTGTACTTATCATTAAACGAGAAGAATCAGGATTGTGTGAAGAGATTAATAGATTTCGCAAAGGTGGTACGGTGCAGTGGCTGTGGGTAAAATGGTTCGCAGAGCAGATGTTACTGAGTGGCAAAAATGAGAGATTGCATTTGGGCGCGCAAAAAGAAAACATCCTGAAATGGCAAAAAATACAGGTCTACAGGAAAATGCCGCCAGAATTGTAGCCGAAAGACGATCCTGACAGACTGGGGCCATCGGACTGTTAACGGCTTGTTGCTAAAAATCGGTTCGCTTCAAGGCTGAAATTGCCTACATCGGCACCAATTGCTGAAATACCATTCTGCATGGAACTGTACAGCAGGAACATATGGAGCATCCTGGCACGCAAGAGGCCTTTGCTTCTGCCCACAAAGCTACACGGATACAGTGGGTGAGAAGAGAAAGTGGAGGATTGTAAACGGGTTATCCGGTCAGACGAATCACGCTTCTGCTTGTATGTGAATGATGCCCTGCGTCGTGTTCATCGTAGAGCTCATGAAACCTTCAAGCAAGATGGCGTGCAGGGTGCAATTCAAGTCAGAGGAGGTTCTGTGATGTACTGGAAGTGTTTAATAATGCTAAAATGGGGCCTTTAGTCGAAGTAAAAGGCAATTTGGACCAGTATTCCTATATCGAGCTGCAAGACGACCAGGTCTTGACATTTGCTTTTCATCTTAACGCGGAATGTAACAATCCAATCCATGTTTTCCAGCATGGCCACTCCCGCGTTTACCGGGCTAGACTGGCATCATCTGAACCCCATTGAAAATCTTTGGAACTACTTCGAACAATTTGTCAAACGTCAGTGACGGCATCTATGCAATCTAGTCGAATTGACCATTTCTTTGATGCAAGAGTGGCTGAACATTGATGTTTCTTACATACGAAACATGATCCAGATCATGCCGCGTCGTATCGCAGCTGTTATCCATGCTCGTAGAAGTATTGCAAGCTATTAGGTACTGTAACGTCCCAGGTGAAAATATTTAGTCGCGTGTGACTCTACGAGTATATCTCACTATGTCGGTCGGTCCCCGTTTTCCTTTTTTGTTTTGTTTTGATATAACATTGTAATTATTCGGCCGATTCTAACAAAATTTGAAACCCTTGTTTTACATTCTCTTTCGAATTATATAATTGTCAAGGTACTCCCAAGGTTAGCATGGGAATTATTTTGGTTTGCTAATAATATTGTAACTATTAAGTCGATTCTAACGAAATTTGAAACCCTCATGTTGTTTTTTTCATTCTCTTTCGAATGATATAATAATTGTCTCAAGGTTAGCCTGGAATTATTTGGCAATAACATAATAACTATTCGTCCGATTCTAACGAAATTTGAAAACCTTATGTTGTTTTACATTCTCTTTCGAATGGTATAATTGCTAAGGTCCTCCCCAGGTTAGTCGGATAATTATTGAAAGTTTTGAAGGTCATAAGTTCATAAATCAGAATAAGTAAGAGCACGCGACTTTGGTCAGCAGACCTTGTTTTTATCCGCTGAACTTATAATATAATATACAAGAAGTAAATACAGATCTGCAGGTAGTAAACGATTACCACAGGGCTTTCGCCATATTTTTTTATTTCTGCTTTGAAGCTGCAGACGATGAAATGGACATTTGGATGTAAATGAGACTGGAAATCAGAGTTTAAAGGTAATTGAGGGGGTCATATGAGGAAACCCCAAAGCAAGGGACAGCACATTAAACGCATTCCATACTTGAGAAGACAGGAGTAATGCTTTAGGAGAGAAAATCGAAATATCATATCCGGGACTCTAATCTTCCTCTCCCAAGTGTCAGTCCAGTGCTTTACCACTAATCTACCCAACATTGTATAACAAACACGATGGTATCTGAAATTAGACAAAAATCAAACAAACACTTGTGCCTCATGACACCCGGTTCCCAATCATGCTGGAAAAGGTCTGGATCACAATCCTAAATAGCATAGACATCGTTCGAAGGAGTTGCTCTAGGGCGAAATTTTGGTACCCTACTTTATTTTTTATACGGCTGTCTTTTGGTCGAACTTTGCCTCTACTAAATCTTTGACTATGACATTAGAATATGGTGTTCAATTTAAGTCTTCCCCTATGTGAAAGAATCCTTAACCTTAGACCAGGCTCGAGGTCGAGCGACAGAATTAATTCTTGAACATTGTAATAAAATCATATGAATTTAGAGTGATAGATCTTGATTTGCTCTCACTGGAATGTTGTGGTCTACGCGGTCGATCGATTGAGGTCTTTAAAATCTAAATGGTTTCACTAAAAGGATGAGATGATATTTGAGTTAAATAACCGAGTTGAGACTAGCATATGGGATAATTGCGCTCTTACATTGCGTTGAAAGCACTTCAGTCAATAAGAATCGGTTAGTATAGCAATGAGTCATCACCTTCACATTGCATTGGGTACACCTGGTGGACTTTCCTCATCTACCCAAAAGTAAAGGTTAAAATTCCTAATTGATACAGTTCCATTTACGGCTGCTATGTAGTGGATACAGTCACTTGTTTAGCGTGGATGAAGAGCGGCTCCCAGCTGTGCCCAATGTAGTGTTAAGCTGGCCATTCATTGCTATACTAACCGCATATCACCACTGCATACAGTGAAGTTTACCTTATTGTGTGTATGAAGAGAATTGATACAAATAACTTTCGCATATAACAAAACATTACCGCGTATGTCTGCCACTCTCTTTCCCTTCCAACTACTCTGATTTTCTCTCCTCCGTCCTGTGACTTTCTTGGAATAGCTTTACCTGAATCTGCCTCGCCTCCGAACGACGTTCCTGCCCACATCCTCCACCATATGTCTTATCATCATGCATTATGTCCAGCCAAGTTTTACCCCGTAGGGGGGAACCTTGTGTAGACTGCTACACAGGGTACCTGGAGATGCGGCACGTGCCCCCAGCCGAGTGCCCGTAAGGAAGACGTGGCTCACTGAGTTGAGTCCAATTCAATGGACGGGCCTGGGGAAACTGGTGCGTTTTCCCGGGTCCTCTATACCTTTCTTTATTCTAAGACTGTCCGAACTTGACCCTTTAATGCCCTGAGAGTTTGAGCCCCTGAAAGGTCCAAAAACGGAGACGGGAGAGGCAGGAGCGGCTGGGGGCGATATATAGCACACCACTCTTCTTTGATGCTGGGTGGGGGAAGCCCTTGACAGCACATCCCCGTCTGGTGGAGGGACTCCCATCTCACCACTCTCAACTGGCAAATTGGATTCTCCTTTACATGGCAGCTCCACATCAAATCAAGGAGGCAGCCCCCCTCCCCCCCCTTATGGCCTATCCTTGTTCTAGCGGAGAGGAGTTTCCCTCCTCTCCTATGTTGTGGCGGCAGGCCCTAGATATCTATCCTGCAGTCACACTGCCGGTCGTGGCACGAGATGCCCATCAAGTTGCTCGAGGGGAGAATGAAGGAGGGAAGGGGGGATCTATTACAAAGTTTATTTACAACTGGCGAATTTTATGGACAAGGAAATGTGATAAACGGGAACCCAAAACAATATAAAAAAATGTACAATCATATTCTAGATCGACATAGAATTCTTTATACAATAATATCAATAATGTGCGGCCACACTCAATATGATACAGCACTTCTGTGCTCGTAACGATGTGCGCAATCTTCTTCGACCGTGTTCCAGCTCTGTACTTTGGTGTTCGTTGGAGGTGGCCCCACTCTCCTAAGGAAATTTCTGTCCTTAGCAAAACGCTCCGAACTATAAGACCTTGACCTTTATACCTCAACTGTGTACCGACACTCACGGGCCCTAAGGAGCTGGAAAAGAAAAGTCATTTTCAATCACTTCTAATCAAACTACTCTCAAACGTTCGCACCAATCACTTATACACAATAACACACGCAAACAAAATCCTCATCTGGAAACTTCACCAGTTCCGTTTCTTCTTTTAATCTCACTGGCCAAACGTCTCATAAATTCTTCACATCCACTATGCTGAAAGATTCTCGTGGGGGACAAAAAATGCTGGGCACGACGGTAGTCCATCGAGACCCTCACCCAGATCATCATTTTCCTATCTATTCGGTCACGCCAGGCACTCTGAAAAAGAAGAAAGGGATTAAGCATCGACATGGGTCAGGGAAAGAGAGCTCCTACCTAAATTCCAAACCACTTCAATGTCTCACGGTAAGGGAACTTTCCCTTAACCCCTTCCTCAGAAGGGCCCCAAAGAAAACTATCCTGAATTTTACTGCCCCAACCTTTGCTTACACAGGGACCCTCCCCCCCCCAAACTTAAACCATCGTAGCAGAGTTAGCCACCTTCAAAGTGAGTAGCAGAGGGTTCCGAGAGACCCCTTGAGGATAACTATGGACAGCTTACCCCTTTGAGCCCTCTCCCCACTTTGACCTGCGACTAATGGCTTTCTAAGGGGTCGGCATACCGGTTCACTCTAACACTGTTGGAGGCCTGCTCTCCCCTTCCCCCGACTTACAGACCTAAAATAATAAGTCATGAGCCTATCTGGACCCAGGTTGGGTTTCCAGACGCTACGGGCGGGGCGAAAGGAGGCTCCTCCCGAGGTGAGCGCGGACCCCAGGGTTTCCTAGCTACAGAGGGCAGGGTCTTCCTCGGGAGATGACCTGGGTTCGGTGGGAAACACCCCTAAGCTAACGTCTACTCCCAAGCAAGGTCCCCGGGAACTCGAGGGGAAAGGAAGGCTCTGCTGACAGCCGGGTCTTTCCCATTTCAGCAAAGCACCAAGCAAAGCTGGTTGTCCGGCATCAAGGCTCCCTTAAAGAAGAATTTAATAAAAAATAAGATTAAGAGGAGGAGTAGGGATCTTTCTTCACCAGGAGGGTTCTGCAGACTGAGTCTCCTGCCCAATCGGCAGAGGACCATGCCAAGAATGGCTCGTCCTGCCCCAGGGCAATCAAAAGTTGAGGGAAGTCTCGGTCACGTCGTTGCCCTTGATCGAGAGGCTGCCCGGAGTTTTCGAAACCACTGTTTTCAAAGGAAGATTCGTAGTTCGCTCTACCGACGCAAACATTCGATCCAGAGGAAACGTTTCATCAGCTCCAGGCATTCATTACCTAGGGTTATCGGTAGGAAATTGAAGGTCGCCCACTTCTCGGACTGGACCCTTCTGATAAAGGCGGCCATAGTGAGTGTTCTTGGGACATAATGGCTTGCCTGTACAGGTGACAACGCACTCATGAACTTAGTGAAAGTAGTAGTCTATCAGAAGGAACTCGTTGACTACTCCCTCGAAAATATCACTAATTAATTCGAACGCGTAATGAGAAAACAGGGAGAAGACGCGAGACGCGACCTAGAATCGGTTTCTCTTTCCACCGTGATGAGCTATCTGAGTCTTTAGGAGCTATGTGGTATCGCTGCCGCGATAAATCATTCTCCGGTCTTTCGCAAGCTGGAGAAATTTCACTCTATTCCAGCCGGTTTCTGCCCTATTTCTCTTAGTTTTGTGCTCGTGCAAGTTGATGAAGAAATTAGTTAATGTTAGGTTAGTTATTTTTTTTGGGGGGGACAGCGAAGATCGCCTGTTTCCTGCACAGTGCTGCTTTCACAAGTTCCTCTCCACGTGGGATATTGTGCTCCACCTGAAAAATGTTATTTGCATCGCCTTCGCAAACAACATTTTGCCACACTGTTCTTTGGTCTGGAGAAAGCCCATGATAATTTATGGCGATGAGTTATCATGAAGTCGTTCAGTAGTATTGGGGCGAGTGTAGCCTTCCCAATTTATCTTATTTCTAGGGAGAGTGTTGATTCCACGTAGAGTGAGAGGGAGCGCTCTTAGGTCTACTATGACAGGAAGAGAGCCTCCACCAGGTGTATTCTCTTTGCCTAGAACATCAACGCTACCATCTCTGTGTTGCCGGAAGATGTCGCTACGTTCTACGTATACGACATTTCGGTTTCCTTTGGTGCTGCCCATATGCCAACAATGGACCATCGGCTCCAACAGGCATTGAACCACATCTTTCGCTATGCCGAAGCGCACAAGTTTCACTATTCCTTGGCCAAGAGTTAGGTGGTGCAATTCTGCAGCCAACCACGGTTACACTCCAACCAGGACTTGTTCTAGAATATTTCTCACCTGAATGTGGTAAGGTCGCATCGTTTCCTTGTTTTAAACACACCTTACCTGCGAGGCCCATATTCGCAGCCTTTGGGTCTCATGTACCGGCATCATGGACATTCTTCGTGTCGTGTCGTGTCGTGTTGTTCAGCGTTTGGGTTGCTGATAGGACTACTGCTTTACTTTTTGCCGCTCTTTAGTGTGTTCAAAGCTAAATTACAAATGAGAGTTTTACGCATTCGCGGCAGAGCGTGAATTTTGGCAGGTGGACTTGACCCACAACACTATTAAAGAAAATACAACCCCTTATCTTGCTTTACATGCCCTTTCGAATGATATAGGTCATAAAGTGTTCCTAAGGTTAGTCCAGTAGTTATTTGCACATAACTAGCTATGGGTCGGAGTGCTCCCATTTCCCCTAACATCCTAGCCCCTATAGTAGGGTCATGAGCTCATTTTTTTATATAGGTCTCCGTTTGGCGACAGGTGCCTTCCGCACATCACACCTAAAAAGCCTCCTTGCCGATGTTGTGGAGATGCGCTCGTTTTGCGGCGTACTCATTGCATCCACAGTCGACCTTGGCGGTGATTATGCCGTCGAGAGACGCCATTCATACCCTAACCCATCTGGGTTTAGGGCTAGGAAACTTTCGAGAGCTGGGTGTAGCTCTCGGGCCGATAGTGCCTCTGATTCTGCCCAGGACGCCTCCCTGGGGGGGGGGGAGGTACTACCTTTAGTTATTTGTAGTTATGCCTCTACTCCCTAAGCTTCGACAGAACCGGGAATACTGCGTTCGTATTTCTTGGAAGACATGTTATGTTAAGCCTTGCTATTGAACACGGATTTCTCCGAATCCGAAGTATGTGTCGGCTTCCAAGCCATCCCCGTGTTTGAAGCTGGCGTGTCTCTTTCATGAGCTGTCTCTGTCTTTACAGCCGAACTGGTTGCTACAAACCGCTCGCTCCGGGAGATAAAGCACCGTGCCCGGTTTAGAGACTTAATCGTAATCTTTAACTACGCATAGAGCGCACCGAGTGCAGTCGGAGCATTTGAATCTCCCCACTTCCTTGTTTGTAGTATCCGTGATGCTACGGCTGCTGCCTACCGGTTTCGATCTTATCTTCTGCTGGGTCCATGGACATGCAGGGATTACGGGAAATAAGGTTGCCGAACACTCTGTAAGGACTGAGCGACCGGACCAACATTTTCCTTTCCTATCTACCTTGACTACCAAACAGGAATAAGGCCAGTACTTCGGAATGCATGACAATGAAGATGTAAGACTGACGACGGTAATCTAAAGTTGCTTGTCATCACGCTGCAATTTCCCCTGTACTTAATCTCACATTGCTTCGACGGCTTTAGGTCGCTCTTGGCGCCTCCAAATCGGGGACACTAGCGAAACGCAGCGCCTGTTTACGGAGTACTCTCCTGAACCATACTGTTACGACTGTTTGGTCCCCGACTGTCCGGAGCATTCTTGATGAATACCCTAGTCCTGGGGAAGCTTCGTACTCGCTACATGTACGGGTGGAATCGTTACCTCTTGTCCCTTGGGCACGGGACGTTCCGTACACATACCACTGTGGCATTGTAGAGGTTTTGAAGCATTCAGACTTCTTCCATTATTTATAGTTTAGGTGTTAGTTGCATATTCGGTTCCCTAAGGAGAGCGGACCTCCCTCTGGTGCTGGAACATAGCTTTTACTCTTTTTGCTTTTGTCTGTTCTATTTTTTTATTAGTTTTCTGTTCTTTGCTTTTTGTCTTATTTTTAAATTAGCCAAGAAATAGGTTTGCTCTTAATTTCGACGGTTGTACCCTTTCGTGGCCCCTAGAAAGACTAAAAATAATCAAACAGCCCAGTTCTAGTTTAGGTTCTTTATTTTATCTACTATATCTGAAGTTTGGTCTGTTTACGTAGCTAAGTAGTTATTCACCTGCGACAATTTATTCACCCGTGCTAATTTATTCACCCGCGTCAATTTATTCGCCCTTGCTAATTTATTCACTCGCGCCAATTTATTCATCCGCGCCAATTTATTCGCCCGCGCTCATTTTTCACTCTCGCCAATCTATCCGTATCATATTAAGCATAGGAGATCGCTGTGCTGTCTCGAGTTTTATGGTGTGGGTTTGATCAGGATCCTCGATCATATTCGAAGGGCATTATTGTATAGGTTAAATTTTATTATCAACCTAATCTGCGCAAATTGTTATATAGTGTATCATGGACAGCCATGCTGCAGCTGGTATTTGGGGAATTGCATATCCTCTCGGGTCCCAACACATGCAAGAAAGGCATAGACGGCGGTGGTAACTACACATTACACCTGGTATCCCTACTCTACTCGTGTGCAGCTCTTAAGTACTTCAAATGTATTTTCACCAATTGTGTCTTTGTCAGCATTGGATTATTAAATGCCTAAAACAGATTACTAAGACGCTTTGTAAGCAAAATATGTAGATTTAAAACTAACCACATATTAAATACTTATTTCGAGACATTTGTCTTTGATCAACCTATGAAAGTTATATTTTTCAAAAGCGTAATTTAATTATATGGAAACACTTCTATTCATTTTCGCCCCTCCATCCAAATTAGTTACACTAGCTTCTTAGCATTTACGCCTTAAATTTTTAGAAATGAAGATAAGTCGTGGCGATGCCTTTAATTGCGGATTTGAAAGATTTCCTCATCTCAGCATTGCAAGATGAGATCATCGAATGGTGATTGGAGTCATGAAGGATTCTCTGCTCTAGCGTGTTGCTCATGCTCGTTAAGCATCCTCTACCATCTCCTCGATCATGGCAGTGTGCAAGTGGGATATTTATATCAATAAAGACAATCGGGACCCCATTGGGATCAGAAATTAAGACCGGGAAAGTTCAGCATAGATTAATTAAGTGGACTGGACTGGGGTTGGGGGGAGGGGGTATTGCTGCACGTCCAAAGGGCAGTCATTGAGAGGACGCTAAGATTTTAATCATTTCATATATTAATCCGGATTTAGATTGACCTAATTTTCTCGGGAATTTACGCTCGTGAACACGATTGATGTGGTTTTGTTGTTTTTATAAGTTGTGTTTTTTTTCTACCATTTTCTCTTTTCTGTTCTCCTTGCTTCAGTGCCCTCCTCTCCCCATCGATTGGACACGCTCTCGTCGGTTACCAGCGCTTCTACTTCGAGTAGCAGTACTGCTTCTATTTTAGTGAATAGCGAATGAAGCCGCATCGAGTGTAGTTAAGTGCCGGATGGATTTCCATTTATGATTGACTTGGAGTGAGCTGCATATCGGTGCTAAAATGCCTACCAAAAACAACTTTTCTAACTACCAGAGACCCGGTTGGCCGTTGAATATTCCTTGAGTTCTCCGCTCAGTCCATTATTGAGGAGCTGTTCCCCTTCTCTCTGAACTTTAGATTGTTCAACCTCCGATATTCATTGATCCGCTTATACTCGTTCTCTTGATCAAATTATCTCTTTCCAAGATTGTCTTTTTCCCATGTGTTGCTAGGTGCGGGATTGGTGGTATCTCGTACCCTGCCTGATCGAAACAATGCGCCTTGTATCTGTAGTTCCCAGTCCGAGACACCTCGGTCGTTGTTTTATCTAGAGAGGCTCGGGACAAAGTCCAATTGCTGTCTGCGCGTCAAGATACTTCTCATACATTTGAAGTAATGAAGGTACCCATCCTATTCAACTTTTGCTGGACCTGGGCCGTCCGATACGCCGCCCTTATAGTGTTTGGGTAGAATTGAGATTCACATTCGAAAGTTTGACGGAATTTTCTACCACAGTCAAGGAGTTCAGGTCGATAGGTCAGGCTCTAGAGTTCTTCTGCACCCTTATCTCAGCAGATTTATCTTAAATTCCTCGAACGCCTTACCTTCCTGCCCGCGGACCGCTTGCCTGATAATTGGCCGTGTGTGAGACGGCCCTCGGAGAGAATTCGGTGTCGAAATCCTTTGCTACCGTTTTTTCAAGATTCTATACACGAAATGCTGCTCTAGGATCATTCAAACCTCGATGAAGGTCTCAGACTGGACTTCATCCTCAGAGGCGGTTAACCTTTCAATGACTTGTTTAGGTTAAGAGAGTTGCGTTCCGCTCTCGCTTCTCGCGCGGATACTCCTCTTGGTTCGGTCGATAACCTGTACATATCTAGGGACAAATATTTATCTCTTCCTGGTCCCTTCCCAGATTCACCCCCACAAGGGGTGGGGGAGTGGGGTATCAGGTGTAACACGGAAAATCATGCTTCAGCCGACACCTGGAGGATAGAAGCTACTCCCGGCCACCACGCCCGCAGTTTGCCCTTCTGACCCAATGCCTACAGAGGCATCTAGGGCTATTTTCCCCACACATTCTCACATCCTCTCGCTTCACCACTTTCTTTACAGATATCTCCTTACAGACCACCTGCGGGGGAATTGACTCATCATGGCTTCAACCAGATGTAACCCTTACAAACGAGACCATCCGGGTATTTCTGTATTGATTTTCTGCTCCCTTTTGGCCTTATAACTATGGCTATGGCGCCAATGACCCTTATTCGGTAGATGGGGCACAAAGCCAAGGTGATCTGGTAGTCGGCGCAACGGAATCCTTCTTTGTGAGCAAGGACTGTCGTGTAGTTTGGTATACGGTGCAATCTGACTTTCAAGAATGATTCTTGCAAGAGGTTCGATCATAGAAGAAGGGCATGTGACCCTAAGTAGTCACAGCAACTCGAGTGTTTTGCTTGCTTGTCTTTGGAGACTCGGTACGACCCAGTGGCGGAGAGCAAAAAGAGTTGTATGGCTTTAGCTTTATTCAAAGTACAAGATTAGCTCAGACTACCTGCTGATCTAGAGGTTACAAGGGTTTTATATAAGATTTACATATAGTAGGTAGCTCTCGTCTCCAAAGGGGCTTACTAATAGGACATTACTTAGGAGGAGCTATTGACTATTTTAATGGAAGTCTCCTAATCCTATATTATGTGGGGGGGAGTTTCCACAGGGGTTTTAAGTGGGTCTACCAATAATAACCTAAGAAGGGCAGGTCACTTTCCAACACTACCTGTTTATTTGCTACTTTTACGACCAGTGGACGGGCATACACTTTTCCATAACCTATATTAGAAGTCGGTGGCACCGGTGAACAGGAAAGGATTTTTTTTTATCGTATAACTGATTCCTAAGCAATTTTTTTCTCAGCAGTATGTTTGTTTTGTTGCTTACGTGGCAAATGTTTGCACCAATATCATCGAGAGGGAAAAAATCAATTATAGAATTTGATAAACATGAGAGAATTGGATATAAAGCACAGCTGAGCTTTTTCAGTAGTGATTTGGTTTAGGAGGCTTAGGTGGCGAATTTTGCTGTTGTATCATTTACGGTCGAAAAATCAATTACCTAGTTCTGGCATATATGAGAGAGAGGGATACAAAGAATAGCTGAGTTTTGAAAAGAAAATGTAAACTTTGTGCTGTTAAGCGTTTAATTCGTATCTGTCTACCTATTACACTGGGGAACAATGTATTTGGTGAATTGACAAAAGTATATTTTCCTACCTAATTCGAGCATACTGAATTCAAATCTGAAATCAGATTATCTCTAAATGCTAGAGATTTTTCGTAATATCAATAACTAATATTATACAATAATTTTCATTTTATCTCGCCTATCATCATGCCCTGAAGTTTTTTTTAATCATCTTTTTGCGTTATTTATAGTAAAGCAGGTTGTTTGCCCAAACATTTTATTGCATATGAGAAGAAACTTGAATTACACATTAGGATTACAAATACTGTAATCAAATAGATGCTAATTTATTAATGACCGTACATCAGGCTGGAGGACCTCTTCTTGATTTCAATCGGGCAAAAATTTGCGTTTGTCACTCTTTCTCTTGTAAGTCTTCTCTGGCTGATCTCTTTTAATCGTCCAGCGGTAGTCCGCCATCATGTGACCTTGGTAGCGCTCTTCGATCGTCACCAATTCCTGATGGAAGCGTCCTACTTGTTCGTCGATCACGGCTCCCAGATTCTCTGGGAATCGGTCGAGGTGACTATTTAAGAAATGCAGCTTCACAGTCATGTTGCATCCCATATCACGATATGCTAACAGCATATTAGTAACCAGATATTCGTAGTTATGCACTTTTTTGTTTCCCAAGAAGTTACGAACAACGGCAGAAAATGATAGCCAGGCTGCCTTCTCCTTTTCATTCATGGTGTTCACGAATCTAGAATCACTCAGAAGTCTTCGGATTTGGGGACCATCAAATACTTCTGCTTTTATTTTTTCGTATGACAAAGCAGGAAACGCCGATACTATGTACTGAAAACAATCATTGCCAGTGCTCAACGCCTTGACATACTGCATCATCAACCCCAGTTTGAGATGAAGTGGAGGGGAAACGATCTTCTCTCGACTTACGATTGGCTAATTAACAATGTTTGGTATTCCTGCTTCCAAAGTTTCCCGAACTGGCCAATCTTTTGGGGACCAGAGTTTGTCACGGGCTCGACTGCCCCACATACAGATATAGCATCGAAACACTGTATATCCCTTCTGCTGTCCAAAGAGGAAGTTGACCATCTTAAGGTCTACACATATGATCCAATTGTGTTCATGGTACTTAAGTAAATCCATGACCATTCTTATGTCATCGTAAGTTTCTCGCAGATGGACAGAGTAAACGAGAGGAACTGCGCTAAAGTCATTACCATTATGCGAAAGGACACACTTGAGGCTACGCTTGGAGCTATCCAAATACAGTCTCCAATCATCAGGGCTATATGTGCCAAGTTTCAACTCCGTAAACAGACCAGGAACATCGTGGCAGTATACAAATTTTTTGTCCCCAGAGAAATACTTAACAAATATACTCTCCTTTGTTCGGTAATATGATACCGCACCGACCTGTCAAGCATGTCTTTCACTCAACCTGGAGGCTAAAAGTTCTGCAGCTTTCTTAGAGAGCGCCAAATCACGTATCAAGTCATTCAAATCCTCTTGATTGAAACAGTGAGGATCTAATGACTGTTCAGCATCAGATGATGAATCTGCAGACTCTGAATCTATTCCGTGGACGTCCATACCAGGTACATCATTTTCTTCCTCGGAGGAAGCATATCCACTGAAAATCGGAACTGGTAAAGACTCAGAATGAGGTACTGGCCGGATCGCCGAGGGAATGTTGGGGTAGTCGATCTTGTGCCGATTTTTCTTGCCAATCCCTTTAGTATTCACCAGGCAGAAATAACAGTCCGATACATGATCCTTTGGCACTCGCCACACCATGTGGATTCCAAAAGGAAGACCATTTCTCTTTCCTTTCGTCCACTCACGAAGATGTTCCACACAACTATGGCAAACAGCATGTGGGGCCCACTTCTTATGTTGATTACCAAGAGGAACATCAAAATATGCCTTATAAGTGCGGATCACAAAGTTTAATATATTGCGCCTTTGATGAACTAGCATGTAAGAACCACATATGTAGCAGAAGGTACCTGGATCATTAACGCAATTTCCTCTTGACGAAGCCATCATTCTAACATGAGACCCGAAAAAGGAAACAATAATGTCAATATTTTGCGCAATAACATTTATTACTATCTTACTACGATGTACTGCGAAGTATTTGCTTTCTACAAGCACCCTCTCTGTCCGTCCAGAAGGCAGTTTTCGGGGAAACGAGAAAATATAAATTACAGAATAACTATAGCATGTAGGTAAAAATGGATTATACTCGTATATTTGAAATCAGCATGAAAAAAAGCGAATTAAAATTGGCAGATAAATCTATCAAATTATATGCAAATGTATTTTTTTTTCCTAAGTATGAAAGTGAGAGGCGGGCTTCCCTTTTTATCTATCTACGCTACTTTCTTTGTTAAGGCACTTAACATTTGAATGATAATATAATCCGCCCAAATCCAATGGATTATTTGATTCGCTAAGAAACAAAGTATTTGGTGGGTAGTGCTAAAAAAATTATTGAGCGTAAATTAAAGGAAAAAATATTACATTAATGGAAAGAAATTGACTATAATAAGTTGCAACGAAGCATATCGGTCCCTCGGCGCTCCTTTTGAGTTTTCTAGCCTGGAGAGATGCTCGGCTTGATAGAGTGAGGCTTTGTGTGGGTTTGAGTTACTTTGCTTGGTAGCTTAATGGTAGTTCATATGACTTGCATTCATGAGACCCGAGTTCGATTCCCGGCCATGATAACTCTTTTTTTTTGGTGGTGGTGGTGCGGGGGGGGGGGGGGGGTGATTATATATTTTTTCTTAGTATGGATTGCCTTAGTTATGCTGCCCTTTGCTCTCATTGATCTTTGTCTTCCAATGTCCTTTTTCAGGATCATATGAAGATCTCTTCCCCCCAAGTACCCAACTGAAGATCCCTTCCCCCCCCCCGCCAGTCGCGCTCATATGAAGATCCTCCCCCCAAACATTTTAATATAAATAAACTAAATAAGGAATACATAATAAAACTTTATTCAGATTACTCTTTTGTTACATTATGATACCCTTGGCTATATTATGTTAGGTGTGGTTATGCTAGGATAGGCTATACCAAGCTAGGCTAACGTATGCAAGGATATATTTGCTAGGCTATAGTAGCCTATTCTAACTTGAATATACTAGGCTAGGCTACTCTAGCCGATGCTACGCTAGGCTATGGCATGACATGCTAAGCCATACCTGGTTAGGCTAGGCTAGGCTAGGCTTTAGTAAGCTTAGCTACACTAGGCAAGGCTAGGCTATAGTAAGCTAAGCTACACTAGGCAATGCTACGCTAGGCAAGGTTAAGCTAGGCTAATACTAAGCTAAGGTAAACCTGAAGATCGGCGGCGCGACCGATGGGACGCAAAATATTTCGTCCCTGTTCCAATATGTTTCACCTTTTTTGCGTAAATTCAAGGGGACCGCTCGAGGGAAGATATCATCGTGGGGAGACCCCCCTACGATGATCCTGAGTTTCAATCAATTGGGGGGGTCTGGGGGGGGCACAGACCCCCAGTATATAATCATAATTGTTTATAGAATAATGTTCTAACGTTTTTATTTAACCAAACGCGCATGAATATTCATGCGCGGGTGAACGAAACATAAACGGAACTTAGTGTCGTTTCGGCGAAAAAAATACACTTTTTTGGGCGCGCCGCCGATCTTCAGGTTTACCAAAGTAGGCTATACTATGCTAGGTTATACTAGGCTAGCTAGATTATACTAAGCTAGGCTAGGCCCGGTACAGCTAGGTTATCCTATTTTAGGCTAGACTATCCTATGTTTGCTAGGCTTGGCGGATCATATGAAGATCATCCCGCCCAAACCTACTTGGGGGGTTGGATCTTCATATGGTCCCTTTTACTTGCTTTAAAAAACAAACAAAAACTCTCATTCATATCTTCATTCACTTCGAAATTTTCTTTCTCTTATTATATATATATATATATATATATATATATATATATATATATATATATATATATATATATATATATATATATATATATATATATATATATATATATATGACTATTTACCTAGAAACTTCCATTATTATTTTAGGTATGCAGGACCGGTCTCTTTTTTTTTCAAGCAACGTGATTTTGGTGCCCTCAAAATATGTATGTGTCAAGTTGTGCTTGACCGCATGTTGATGCCTATGAGTTATGGGCGGTAAAATATACTTACTGAGCCATGATTGTGTGATGACCTAAAGAACTCATAACATGCCTCGTACGAAAGCCACAACTGTGGGGGAAACCTACTTGCTGTTTCGGCACAACCATGAGCAGTATTATGTACTCTGTATTAACGCGTTAATTAAACTAAAACGCACTGCAAAATCTTCTTTAAAAAAAACCTCTTAATATTCATTGATCTCGAGCTCCTCCTTTCAAAGGGCATCTGTTATCATGTACCTTCGTTCCATGTTCAGATAAACGCAGCTGCAGCGGAGAGCGGAAACAATCTTACACTCTCACCATACAGCTGACAGAAATCCATTCGTTACAGCCGCGTTGGGAGCGCCCCCCCCCCCCCATCGCCCCGAGAAGACCCACCACAATTGCTATGTGCATCAAACCGCATCTTTTTCGCTTTTCAAATGAGAGCACAACAACGTTTTGAGTTTTAACACCGTCATCACTTATAATCACACTTCTGAAAAAAGCATTAATTTAAAATTAACTTAAAATTGTATTTATTTTTTATTTTAATTAATTTAAATGGTTACATAACTTTAAGAATGATGATCATTTATCCTTCCCAAAATAATGCACATTTGAACTCAGCTTTAAAAAAGTGCATTAATGGTGAAATCCGCAAACCAATTATTTCACTACATGGAATCGCACCTGAACGACCACGGAAAATAATTAATTGATCAAAAATCAATCACAGGATTCAATCATCATCGTTGGAGTAATTGAAAAAAAAATGTCAGGAAGATCATTGCGAGAGTAAAAAGGCAAAGTATGAAACCTAGGCCAGTGATTACCTATGGGCAGAACCATGCATGACGGTCTAGGTAGAGGGGCCCAGGAGGGAAAAATGGAGGTGGTGAAATGAGAATGTTACGATGGATGTGATGAGTGACGAGGATTGAAAAAATTCGGAACAGTTAAAATAGTAAAGGTATCGAAGAAATTACAGAAGAAGCGATGGCAATAGTATGAGAGAAGAAAGGATTAGTATAATGAGAAAAGAATGATGAATATGGAGGAGGATGAGAGATGAAGGACAAGATTAAGGCGGAAGAGAGGGTAATACAAGATTGGTGCGAGAAAAGATTAGTTTTAGAGGCGGTGTTCGATCGGGGTGTGTGGAGGCGGCTGACAGCGACACCATGTGGAGATGTAGAAAAGGGGGTGAAACGTACATAATGGACAGACAAACGTCCTTCAAACTGAAACGGATTATTAGGATCAAAACTGCGCCAATGATAGGTCGGAAACTCTGAGGGGATAATAAGAGTGGTCGGATAGTCGTTACAGTTCACACTTTTCATATCGTATTGTCAGAATTTCCCAGATGTTCCAAGTGTGTTCAGCCTATCTTCCATCTTTTTTTATCCTCAGCCTATCTTCCATCTTTTTTATCCTCAATACCTACCTTTGTTTTCAGAAATAATACGAGACCTCGCCCACCCTTGGTCCGAGTGTGGGCGAGAGCAGTTGCAACACCTTTAACCTGGCGGAAGGGATTCCATTACACTCAACCCAAAGCGGGCTTTCCTGTTTACCACCCTGCCATTTGTGGAAACCCCCTTCCCAGTTTCTTCCCTTATCCAGAGTCGGCCCACCCTTTCCAATCTCAGCAGCGACCGGCTCCCTTGAAAGTACCCCTACTCGTACGAGGTGCAAGTCCTTGGCTGATCCGGTCGGTTTCCTTGTGAGAAGAGCAGTGACTGGCAGCCCATTTAGGTTATAAATACCGCAGTTACAAGATTACTCGGATGGTTTGGGATGGGGTCCGGCGTGCTATCTATCCTCTGGGGGCATTGTTCGACCTGTATAAAAGGTCTGACATACTGGAAAAGAGTTATTGGTACATGAGCTTTTCAATGTCTTTGAGGTGGCGTAAACCAGATAATCATTCAATGGACTTATTTCTGTATTACAAGGTATATATCATAAATACAACCACGCAGTACGCAAATTTACCATTTCATAGAATGACAGTTCCTCAAGGTGAAGATTTACACATAAATCTAGCTGCAATGATTGTGACGATGAGGCAACTGTTCATCTTTCGAAGCACGTACCTCTTCCTTGAACCCCATCTGTTAATTTACACGGCCTAGTTTGGAATTTAAAATTACCCCCTAAAACTGATCGAACTTTCAGGTTCTATACTGAAAGGCATCAACACGACAACAGTGTATTTCTTTCATAATCGCGAGGAACAGTTTCAAGATTTCTATTCTGAAGGGAATGATTTAGTTTATTGGATTAATATTTGCGCTCTGACGGACGTACTTGATCATGAACACAAATGAACAAATCGGAGACCGTTCATTTTATTCGAAAGCTATCTCGAAAGTTGCCCCGCTTCTGCGCTGTTAGTTTATGCAGGAAACGTGAAAATCCTGTTGGAACAAAAAAATCAGTACAATTTTACGACATGTTGCCATTGAAAAGTCGTTATGTTGTGAATAAGTTTGCAACTCTGCTGTACTAAATTTCATTGCTCCTTATGGGAGTGGACAGTAGAACCAAGACAACTCTTTGTCCCAAGAAGGATTGGCCGAAGCGTGAACCGACTCGTGGACAAAACAATGTTGTACACCCCTCATTAGTCAACTCCGACACGATTCTTCTACCCCCACTTCGTATAAAGTTAGGCTTTTCCTGCAAGAGGGCGTCGGTGCAGCATGAGCAGCCATGCTGTAGCTGACACATGGGATATTGCGTGTTCTCCCGGCCCCGAAACCCAGCGGGTCCACCTGCGGCTATACCCACATATTTTTCATTTCCCCTGTCTTCGCTTCTATATCTATAGCTACCTCCTTACAAATTATCTGACAGAAATTCCCTCTGGTGCTGGGGGAGGCCGGCCTCTCCCCACCGCCGGAGCGTGCTTACTTATTGTCCTTGTTTGGTTTTGCTTTTTTTTTGTAGTGTGCATTGTTTTTCTTTTTTTTAAAGGAGCCTAATAATATACTAGATATTAGTTACGTGACTTATGCCCTGTCGGCAGTCGCCAGATGCACCCCCCCCTGCCCTCCCCAAGCGATGCCTAAAAAGGGTGCTGGGTTCCATGATGTGCAAGAATAATTTCATCGTGTAACTGCTGCTAAGATCTTGGAACATTTGTGGAACCCCATAAGAGCTTTGTTTCGAGGGTGTGTGTGTGTGGTGGGGGGGGGGGGTAATGGTAGGGTTTTTTTACCACCGATCGGCACTCATCTTAAGATGCCTTTATTTTTTTTTTTTATTCAGAGGACCTACTGATTAACGTGGGATCCGAACCACGCGTTCTATGGCAGTAGATACCTGCGTTGTTTGGCGGTGGAGAATTTGAAGATCTGTCGAGTCGAGTTGAAAAATGATAGTAGAGTTTACGTAAAAATCGGGGTGGGGGTTATAAAGCCCCGAACCACCTTGAAATTGTGAGCGACTCTTACAGTTCGCCAAAATACATTTAATGAAACCTTGGCGCGGTCAGTGATGAACCTTCGAAGCGCTGCCACCAAGACACATTTGCCATTGAAAAGAGGGGATTAGAAAGAGTGGAATGCTAGAATGTTTGGTGATTACTGTTGCACACTCAAGGGATCTCCTTGATGCCAAACACAAGGGAATCGACAAATTGCATTTTAAGTAAAATGAATAAATGTATGCAAATATATAAATATATCTCACATTTTAACGAGGGTGTGTAAAGCCCCATTAGAATCGGATACCTTAACTCATGTGCAAAAGAAAAAGGGTTTATTTTGTATTTTTATAAACTACAACTAAATCTCTACAAATAACATTTTCCACTTATTTAAATGATAAAATAATTAGCTATGAATTTATCTTTAAAGAACTTTGGTACGAAATCTTTATTTGTTTGTTTGTACTAACTACAAGCCATTGGAGAAAGGGTTATAATTAATTACGTTGCAATATCAATTCAAACATTAAAACTTTATACACACAAACCGTGTACGAATGCCAGCATTCGTACTCTTACCAAATTACTAATCTTTTCAAAACTCAAATTTACACACCTGGTGTCAAGATTCGTATTGCCACCTTTATGTTTGCCGCCTTTATGCTGAAACGTCAAAACTTCATAACATGTTAATTTATTTTCTAAAAAATATTGGAAAATTTCCCTAGCGCTGCAACACTGCAACACTGGTATGATGAATTCCGAGCTTTCACAACACTGGAAAAATCCAAAATTAATAATTTAAAATTACGATTTATGGATACATACGAGGGGCGGTCAATAAGTTTTGCGAATCGGTAGGGCAAAACAGAAGAAGGGGGATGGCTGTTTGTGGGGGTGTTAGGACAAGTTAGGACCTGCAGCCGCGCGCTCCTGCCTCGTCTATTTAAGAAGCAGTAGCTCATCGCAGATCGTCAGAAACAAATTTTTCAACAATGGAGAAGGTTGAGCACCGCGCAGTGATCAAATTTTTGAGCAAGGAAGGCAAGAATGCAAAAGAGTTCCATGAAGGCATGGTTGCAGTGTACACCGACACCGCCCCTTCCAATGCAACCATTGCTCGCTGGAATAGGGAGCTCCTCCATGGTCGTGAGTCCCTTGAAGATGACCCCCGTCCAGGACGCCCGTCAGACGTGACCGACGAGGACAATGTGGCCCGTGTGGAGAGGAGGATCCTCGAAAATCGACGGGTGAAGGTCAAAGAAATCGAGCGAGAACTTGGAATATCCCATGAAAGTGTTATCAACATCATCCACGACAATTTGGCCATGACCAAGGTCTCTGTCCGTTGGGTCCCTAGAAACCTCACGCCCCATGATCGACTTCAACGTCTGCAAAGTCCACAAGGCCAGAGTTGCACAAGCTGACCTGCGCGAGTGCGGATTCGAGGAGCTCAATCAGCCCCCCTACAGTCCAGATCTGGCCCCTAGCGACTACTTTTTATTCCGCCAGCTCAAGGCTGCACTGCGTGGACGCCGGTTTGGGGACGATGAAGATGTCCAGCTCGCAGTCCAGGAGCGGATTGAACAGCAGTCGGGAGATTTCTGGTTGTCGGGAAAAATAATAAAACACTTTTCCTCATATCTCGTTTCCTTATATCCGAATTGCAAAACTTATTGACCGCCCCTCGTATGTATTTCATGTTATGTGTAAAATAAGCATGTCGTAGAATGACTCCCGACGATACCATATATATCTATTCGTTGAGGGAACTTCCTTAATTATCTTTAGAGTGCGTTTACTGTCTGGCGGCCGATATTATGTATCTTCGATATGCTAAAGAAGTGGAACTGAGCTCAAGGATAATAATATTGCTATCATTAATAAAATAGAGTTTTATTAATAATAACTATAAACAATACACAAAAAACGGAAAATATTGACATAAACAGAATGGAAAGGGTCGTGGAGACTCGGGCTAATCCAAGGATTTAAGGGATTAAAAAAAGTTAAAACAAATATAGAGTTAAAGAGATGGGATGGTTCGATAATCAATTTAAAGCACAGGATAGAATTGACAAAAGGGATCAATACTCAAAGGTGAAGTTTGGCTTACGTAACTTTGGCACTAGTGGTGCAGTGGAAGGTGGCGCAAAGGAGTTTCGGTCCGCTGGCGAGCTCCAGCCGAAGGGGGGGAATAAAAGGATCCTGACGAGGCGTCGTGGGAAGGAGAACCGTTTCTCGACGAACGGCTTGAAGAACAATGGCTGTTCTAGGTTGTTCTCTTCTGAACAAAGGGGGGGATGAGAACCGTCTCTTGTCTACGGGCTCAAGAACAATGGCTGTTCTAATGTTGTTCTCCTTTGAACAACAGGGGGGGTGAGAACCGTTTCTTGGCGAAGGGCTCAAAACGAACAATGGCTGTTCTAGGTTCTCTTCTGAACAAAGGGGGGGATGAGAACCGTCTCTTGTCTACGGGCTCAAGAACAATGGTTGTTCTCCTTGAACAACAGGGGGGGATGAGAACCGTTTCTTGGCGAAGGGCTCAAAACGAACAATGGCTGTTCTAATGCTGTTCTCCTTGAACAACAGGGGGGGATGAGAACCGTTTCTTGGCGAAGGGCTCAAAACGAACAATGGCTGTTCTAATGCTGTTCTCCTTGAACAACAGGGGGGGATGAGAACCGTTTCTTGACGAAGGGCTCAAAACGAACAATGGCTGTTCTAATGCTGTTCTCCTTGAACAACAGGGGGGGAAGCCTTGGGGACTTGGCGTCGGAAAGGCTCGAACCTTTGGCACTCAAGGAATATTGTCCTCCTTCTGGACAAGTGATGGTGAATCTCGAGGTCGAGGTCCCTTGGCGCACAAAGGGAGAGAGGGTCGTGGTGATGTTTCGCGACGAAAATCTGGATCTCCAATCTGATCTTAGTGGTAAAGTTTCCATATAAATAGCCAGGACATCTCCTTGGCGTGGGGGAAAATGGAGTGAAAGCTTGGAGGGAACGCACAGCCGGGCCGGGGAACAATGCCTTATCTTTTCATAAGCCTAACTCGATCTGGCGAGGTCGGCGTATGGGGGCGAATGGGGGGACGATAACCTCCTTGTTTAAACATTGGCATCCGGTAGCTGAGATAAGACTCCAAGCCTCGAATCGAAGATGCACGTGGGCAGCATCGTGGTTTTAAATAATACGGGGTAGGAGTTGAAATTAAACGCAGCTTCAACACGTTCTATCACAAAGCAGATGCATCAGAAATTGTCCGAATGCTATTACGACATAGCTAGTGGAGAATTAATAATTTTCATTCGCTGATGAGGGAGTTCTCACCCCTAGTATAGGGTAATAATGTTCAACTTCCATTATTACCAAAGAATTAGTGACCTAGGGAGGAAAAACATAATTTAACATCTGAAGCGTGTACGAACCTTTAGCAGCCGAGTGGCGTAGCTTGGTTTACGTCCACTCTTTGCAACTCCTAAAGAAATTGGAGCCTGGTATACAAAAGGTTAGCTAACCTTGATTAAGGTTGTATTAAGCTTCCTTTTTGTGATATATCTATCTCCTTTTCGTTAGTTATCTTGCATATAAATCAATGTTTTTCTTGCCCACCCTGCTACTATTTTTGCTAGTTATAAGAGTTGGTGATAACTTTTGTAAGCTTCTCCCTAAGATTACTAGAATATATGATACAGTCAGTTCAAAGTCAATTTGACACTGTGTGTCACTCCTTGATTGGATGTAAACTTTCAATAAATCCAAACCAGGACTCCCCCCTTTCTCTGTGTCACCATCCCGATTCATTTTGCCTCTGTCCACCGCGCGAACAATCTCCGTTTGGGAATTTGCTCTCACCGGTGCAACCTCTCTTGTAATAAAGAGATTAAAGGGTGTAACATTTCCATTATCCTCCTTATAGTTTCGCAGACCAACCGTAGCATTCATTAGTGTTAACCCTATTTGCACTCACTGCATATACCTATAATATACAGCTGCGTATATAAGTATAGGCAACGCCTATATGATTCATATTTTAAAAAGGTTTTGTACTTCACTTGCATAATGTATAGGTAATACATAAGCTTCCTACTCCATTGCGATTACATATCAATCAATACAAAATGGTAAAATAAAAACGTGTGTAAAAAAGACAAAGATTTATGACAGGAAAGGATAACGACAATATGAAATTAATATCTGGTATGAGCTCTTTTAGTCATAGTGGTGACCCAACATATTCTATTTAAATAATATTATTTATTCAGAAATATAAACTTAGTGATTCAGTGCCAAATATAGCAATACTTTTAAGAATCTTTCTAACTCGTACCATTAGTGTTGATAGCTACGAACGGTCCTTTTCTAAACTAAAGCTCATCAAGAACTAGCTCAGGTCAACAATGAGTCAAACAAGGTTGACTGATTTGGCAATACTACCCATAGAGCGTGACGGCCTTGTGGCTAAAATTGATTCCGATGAAGTCATTCAAGATTTCGCGGGGAGGAAGGCGCGTAAAATCAGTTTGTAAATCGTTTGTTTTGGTAGTTCACTCATCTTCTTTTCTTTAACTTATGTTTCTTATTATCTTTTGTGTATAAACATTATAGAAGTAAATTTGAGTGAAATAAAAGGTTGCTACCGTTTGTCTTCTTATTTTGCATACCTATATACGTGTATTATTCCGTTTTCGGCGTTTTGAAGTGTTATTAGAACTTTTAAGGGGCGGCCAAATAAACATCCGCCCAGGGCGGCACTTTTGCTAGGTACGCCACTGCCCTAAGGCTTTTTTTTATAAGAATGTACAAGATTCGCGCACCTTTCTGGGCGTATTTTATTCTACTCTTAGTCAAACTTTTCCATTTCAACAATGTTGCGAGAGCCTCTCTTGTGCGCACGCCTTTTCAGCTCCATCCACAGATATTCGATGGGGGCTCAAATCTGGACTTGAAAAGGCCATTTGAGTACAGTACTTTGTTGAGTTAGGTATTTCTGAGGAGATTAGTGGGTATGTTTGGGATCGTTATCTCGTTAAAAGGTGAAATGCCTTAAGTGTGTTTCCTTGCCAATTGCTTACGTTTACATCAGGTATGTGCTGATAGTTTTCAGAATTCATGGTCCCATTTATCACTTTTAATGCGCCAATGCCAGCAGCAACGAAACGTCCCCACAACATAATCGGACCTCCTTCATATTTGACAGTAGAGACCGTGTTCTTTTATATCAGGGCTTCGCCACATATCCGCCAAAAGTTATTTTTATATATATATATATATATATATATATATATATATATATATATATATATATATATATATATATATATATATATATATATATATATCATCTGACCATAGTATTTTATCTAATTCAGCTTTACTATCTCCCAGATGCTCTTTATCGAACACCAAACTGGCCTCATTATAAGCTCTCTTCAACAGAGGCTTCATTCTAGGGACACGTCCATAAAGTGCCTCACGGCTTGAAGGGCGTTGCACTGTTGAAGCTTGTTCATCTGCACCGCCTACTGCAAGGATTGCTTGTAATTCATTTGATGAAGTATTAGGATTTTTTTTAATTGTCTTCATCGTAGACCGAACATCTCTATGGTTCAGTTTCTTTGGTCGACCTTCACGCGGCGGCGGATTTACTGTGATGCCATTAGATTTATACTTCTCAATAATATTCATTACATAAGAAACTTGGAAAGTTTATAATGGAGGAAATTTTTATTTATCCATCACCGAAATTGTGCACTTTAATAATTTGGTTTCTTGCAAATTCTGAATGCTGAGTTGTCTTTCCCATTGCGATCGTGGAAATGTTTCCTTGGCGAAATCTTGACAACGATTGACATCATCTCGCACGTAAATTAGCCTCTAACCTTAAGGAACGTTCTAGTTTACCCTAAAATCGTCTGAGAAAACGTTTTAAAAACTTCCGAAGTGTCAATTTATATGAAAAAATGCCGAGGTAATCATTAAAACACAAAAGCTATCCATGTTGCCTATACTTTTGCACTCGCATAATATTGACTCACATACGAAACCAGCATTTATTTACCACAATCCTTTTTTTCTAAATTATTTAAATATACCATCCAAAGAACAGAATATTCCTGCTACAATATAAACACGAAAAACAGATAGAAACTTAACGAATATACAAATGGGGTCCTATATTAGATTTCATGTTCTACGTTGCCTATACTTATACACGCAGTTGTACATATATAAGTTGTTTAGTTACTCTCATTCCAAACGTATAGGTTTTTATATTAACAGTTGTCAAACGTATATTCAGCGAAGTTTCTAAAAATTGGAAATGTTAATGAATTGTATAATCCTTGTTGTAAATACATGAAATGTTATCTTTAAATTTTTGAAAATTCTAAAGAATGTTTATCTTTTTAGTGATATAATTTACCAAAGGGCGCCAGCCCTTTATTTTAATAATTTACATGTCCTTAGGACAGACCGATCACCTCTGAAATAATTCACTAACAAGAATGTGTTGCTTTCAATATTTTGATATGCCTTCGCACATCCTTAATATATGCACATACATGCGTTTACACGGGCGTTGCCACGTGCGCCTTGCATTGTTCTATTTACTACTAGCCATTTCGGGAGGGAGGGGTTGTTTTCTTAATAGCGTGGAAGAGGAGAGAGACCTCGCGTTCCTTGACTCACTCCAGTAGTAGTTAATACTGGATGCAATAAGTTGGGTTATTATAACAAAGGAATAACTGTAACCTTGTTTGACGGAGGGGTATTTATGAACGTGGTGATGAAGAGTGGATGGTGAGTCGACCGTTTGTAACAAGAGCCGCGCGAACGAGAGAGCCAAACGTAATTGAGAGAGGGGCCACTTGAATGCGTCTCGAGAGAGGGTGTTAACGTATGTCCTTCGCACAATCATAGGTTAATTGACATGACAATCGTTGTAATAAATAGATTGTAAACAAACCTTCCCATACAATGAAAGTAGAGGACTTCCCTCCTTGCCAGGTGTGTAATTCGCGGTAGGTTGAGTCAACAAGTGCCTCCGGTTGGCTGTTCGGAGAGATTGACGCAGGAATGAAATTCAAAGCGCGCTTAAAGACGCTTATTTGCATAAAACAGAGAAGGATTTCACTTATGGCTTACAAGGTCTGCACAGTCTTGAACGCACGCACAACGGTGCTGCCATGCATGCAGATAAGTATAAGAAAGAGCCGAGATTGGCAGAGGTGTTGAGTACCAGATGAAATATACGTTTATGAATTAATAAATAGAAAACGTATGTTGTTATTACCGATTTTAGAAACTGTGAGGTAACTTTTTGACGAAATTGGTCAGGATTGAGACGAAAAAAATGCAAATTCAGTCAACTTTAAGTTGATTATTCCTTAATTGTCAGCACCATGAAACAATCAGAATCAGACTTAATTAATAATTCATTTGTGAATGTTGGTATGCAAAGGGTTGGAAAACCTCGCTACAGATAGTGTGTTTTTAAGAGAAAGGGAATTGACAGCGGAGCAGATGGATGTTATCGTGTACAATAGTTATAAATAGAGGAAGCGTGGTAGGAGTCTTCTCAACAGGGATGAACTGGATGAAATAAGTGGATTTGTTCTTATACCCATTGATCCACTCACTTAATACCTGTTGAGCTATCACATACCCCTCCCTTCACACACACAGAGTTCTGGGATGTCTCATCTGGACCGTAACGCCCCCGTTGAGTCGTCACGCACCCCCCATCCCTCGTATAACACACCGTGACCCCTTCCTGGATCGAGGCACTGTTGCAGGAAAACGTGTGACGGTCGGGATACGATGTGATATGCCCTCCCTAAACACCCATTGAGCTCTCTGAACATTCATTGGGTCCTTCTTAGACCAGACCTTCCTCGACATCGACATAAACCAGTGGTTCTTAACCTTTTACTCCCATGCCCCATCTAGGAAATGGTCCTTCCTCCCACGCCCCTCTTGCATCAAAATATCACTATCTCAAAGATCTTGAATGCGTGGGTGAATACCAGCGAGTGCACAGCGTAAGTGCCCTTCAACATTCAGCTTGTTTCTGTACTTGGCCTTGACAGCAACGAATGTGAAAAATGCAGCATCACAAAGATACGTGGATCCGAACATAGTTTTCAGAATCCGAAGAGCCTGATGTGAGATCAGAGGGTAAACAGGAAGGTACTTGATCTAGAACGTCTCAAGATCCATTTCTTTGAACTCTTCCTTAACTGTGGAGTTGAACTTCAACTCAAGAAACTCCTCTTGCCTTCATTTGAAACATCAGCTACTTCACGTTGAAATGGGTTCCTGATGAATTTTAAGGCTTCACGCTTCTCAGTAATACCTGTGAAGTATCTGAAAATTTTTGTTTTTAAGCCAGTTTTACTGTTTCTTAACCTCAGAACTAAGGTTACCGTGAATGAAAGCAGAATCCAAGTTACTAGAACTGGCTGTATTTCCCTGCTGGATTCGACAGTTCCAGAGGTCGAATTTGGTCATGAAGGTTCGTATGGTGTATGGTGTTGTAGTGTGTAATGATGATAATGTTTTTCCATTGTAGTTTAAAGTTGAGAGCATCCAACGCTTCGAAGATGTCCATCAGGTAAGCTTGAAATAGCTGAAAACCTTCAGACTGGAACTTGTCATGGAGATCTTCCTTCTGCTGCGAATCCGGAAATATTGCTACTTCTTCTCGCAGTTCATAAAGCCGTCCGAACATGTTCTCCTTTGAGAGCCATCGTACGTTCATATGAAAAGCAAGGCTTCATTTTCTGATTCTATATCGCCACACAGCAGTTTGAAATTGACTACCTTGATAGCCACGTTCAGGACATCCCCCATTGCAGCAGGTAAAGTTCTGGATGAAGTGTGCAGTGTATACCTACAACAGATTGATTTTTTTTACCCTTGTAATAAACCCAGACTGCAGACAAAGCAAGGCTGGAGCTCCACCAGGGCACACCCTTTTGGATGGTGACTCATTGTGAATTATTTTCTGTGCAGTGGACAACACAAATTTGTGAAAAAAATATAGAGCACATGTAAGATAAGAGAAACATCACCACATTCTCATAAACACAACAACATGACCAATAACAAACAGCTGATCGTAACGTTCGTAAACAATACAAGTAACTACAATCATACAAGATCATAAACACCACCGTAGCATTAACAAACCACCACATGATTTAAAGCACCACCAACTTTTGAACACTCTGGACACTTTTCATATATGGGGATGCTTCTCATCAAAGGGAACTGGCGCACTAACAATTTAGCCCAAGCACACTCCCATAAACTCAAAATGCTACCAAAACGTGTTTCATCAGCACATTTTCCCAACAGTTCAGGAGCAATTTGGGAATGATCACTTTTCGGCATGATGGCGCAATAACAACGTTCTTGGCTGAAAATAACATCCAACTTTTGGGACCTTGGCCAGGAAAATCGCCGGATTTCCTCCCGCTAGAGAATTGTGATTGATAATCAAACTGGCGGTTGATAAACAGAAGCCATCTCATTGCGAGCAGTTGCGGGTCTTATTGAACAAAAATGGAACAAGATCAGTCAAGATATCCTCAGAAATTTGGTCTCCAGCATGCCATAACAAATTGAAGCTATCCTGACGAACAAATGACATCATTGCCAATATATGACTGGCGCATCAATTGAGGGCATTTATTAATAAAATGGCTTTGGGTTCTAAATTTTTATATATTTCACCTTCAAGTTATGATTCAAACATACTAAAATGAAATGCAACGTTTGATTAGTTCTATTAATTTTGTTATACGAAAAAATATATCTGTCCCAAAACTTTTGCCCATGAGTGTAAACCGATTTTTATAATATGTTTTGCAGTGGAAATGCAGATCAATTCCAGACAATTCTAGAAAGCGAAAAGAACACTATTAAAAATGAAACCAATGATGAATTAGAGTATTAAGGAGTCTACTTACTCTACTACGAGCCTACTTAGTATTTCGTTATACGTATAGCTATAGTTTTTTATAGTTTACTAAATTAGACTATAGATAACTAAAGATATAAGGGATACTTTGGCATTTTTTCATAAACTTTTCTATTAGACCATGCCGCCATATTCTTGTTGAATGTCCCAGGCTGGGTGATCTTCGCGCACGTTACCTGTCTCGGTACCGGGACGGGCGGGGTCGCTACCCCTTGTCCCTTGTACTCGGGACTGGTTCGTGCACACAGACTTGTGGACTGTGCGACTTTCTGGAGGATGCTGGCCTCCTCCAGTCTATTTGACTGTTTGTTGCAGGTCGCATGTTCCTGCCCCCGGGACGGGGGGAGGGGGACCTATCCCCGGCGCCGGAGCGCGCTTCTTTCTCGTTTCCTTTTTTCTTTCTTGTTTTATTTGTTTGTGTTTTTAGCCTGTGCTTAGTCTTTCCTTTTTTTCTCTTTGTTATTTCTTCTTGATCTAGCCTAGTAGTAGGCTGTGATCTGATTACGGCGACTTTTGCTTTAGTAGACAGTCAATATATATATATATATATATATATATATATATATATATATATATATATATATATATATATATATATATATATATATATATATATATATATGTATATATTTATATGTAATTAGGTAAAAGGCCATGTTGTATGCAGGTACTATTGAAGTCCACAAGTGTGACAGCGTTGTTAATTTTAACGGTGTCTTCGAGGCGAGAAAAAACACCCGCAAAGGACATTCTTTATTCCTAGTAATCCTATCTTTGAAGACTCCTGCTCGATGTGAAACTGTCAGTTCCGAGAATTCTTATGGAATTTGTTGTTTGCTGGTTAGAAACTAAAAGTTTAGTTAATCGATTAATTTTTCTCTTCACTCGTTTAAAGGAATATATTGAAGAAGCAAAGTAAAAAAAAAAAACCCTTCATGCAACTTAACTAAAAATAAGTAATTCCTTTAAAAAGCCATTAACCTTTGGAGGTAGACTTCACTTCGCATCATTAACTTCAGAATGAAACATTTCTAAAAGAATTTCCAAGTAATTTTCCTTCGTGCACTTTTCTCTCTCATGGGATTCCATCAATTCTGCTCGATCATTTCGAAAAATCAATTCTTCCTGTGATTGAATCTGTAACATCAAGGCCAATCTTCTGAAACTTGAGGGAGAAAAAGCGAGAAACCTGCGTTTATGTTAGGGAATCGAACTTGTGTTAAGAGCTAGAAGAACTCTTCGCGGAAATATGGTACCAAAACAGACAAAAGTTAGATTAAATTTCGGGAAGATTACAGAAATATTTTGACAGCTTTTTAAGAAATTTAAAAAAAAAAGTCCATTGAAGTACCCTTTACCAACATTAGCTCTTTAGATCAAACTGTGATCTGGTCTAATTCATCTATCAGCCATAAATGAATTAAAACTTTGTGACATGGAAATTGATGCTGATCGCATAACTGCAACTTCAGCCGACTCGATTTACCGTACAGACTCTTATAACATTACGGGTCTTATAACATTACAAAAAATGTATTCAAGAAATAAAAGCTTTATTAATGATCCATACATCTGTTGCTGATGAAAACGAGTAATATCGGTTTGACAAATTCTCTCGGGAAAAACTGATGACACACACAACATAAAGACCTCTATGAAACTATTCAAATGGTTCTTAAGCTTTCACACTGGAATGCCGAAGTGGAAAGAGGATTTTTCTATCAACAAAAACTTGTTGCAAGAAAATCATTATAAAAAAATTCTAGTAGCACAACACTTAATACACCACGACAAGGGGGAAGCTTCCTCAATATCAAAATTTATTAGAAAATGCAGTGTACGAAGTGCTTCACAAAGACAAAGCAATATCTAGCAGATCACAAACAAAATATTGTGAAGAAGCATTAAATAGATCCGAGAGGGAAAAGGAAATTCGCACAAATTAAAGCATTGTTACTATCGAAACTAGTGAGCTAGAATTATCCCGCCCTACAATTTGTGACCTGTGGGACACTGCCTGCATCCGTATCCCTAATGGAAGGTTCGAACCCCTATATTTTTTTCCGAAACTCTATTTGTTTACACTTTCTGGTCAGACATTAGCTTTATAGTCTCCATTTCGTCCCCATTACAATTCCGGTCTCGCGTGCTATCCTGCCTTCCCGCACGTTGCTAGGGTTGTGTGAACGCAAACGCGCACACAGACACTCTTACACTGCGAGGAGGATCGGGAAATAGATGGCTCTCGAGGTGGAATTTAAATTAAGGAAGGGTCTCCCATTTTCCTTTCCCTAGGTCCACCGCTCCAACGCTCTCTTAAGTGATTTTAACTTCTGTGTCAGATTTCGGTCACGCACTCACACGTCCGCTTACTCACACACATCCGGCCGCAAGTTTATCGTAACCCTCACACGTGTGTACATATATGCCAGAAAGGTAGAGTGTAAGCGTGATAGAAGAGGGTGTATAAAATGGAAAGGTAGTAATAGTCACCTGTTCCGGCATTACGGCCTTACGGTCTGGCAGACACGAGAGCTGAGTCTGTCGCCACTTTAACATTCTGAGGTGAAGAACGTTAATTAAGGAACGAATTCCTCTTTCCAGGGTGAATTTCTTCCCACCAAAATTTATCTCTTTATTATGCGGGAAGTTAAATATGAATATGTGAAAGTTAGAGAGAAAATATGTAATACAAATGGCGTGGCTCCATTTGGAAATAAAGAAGCTCAGCGATAAAACGCGTTTCATGGACATTCCCCGGCACGAGTTCTATGGCGGCTGAGGTGATCTCTTGGATTGATATGGGCTGACTGAGTTGATGAGTCATGATGGATACAAAGGTTTAAAATGACCCGTCATTTCAGTCAGAGCACTTGATCATTCAGTTTAACGACCTTGATCATTCAGTCAACGGGCTCGATCCTTCAGTCAACGCCCTCGATGATTCTTCAATATCATTGATGATTCTGTCAACTCCCTTGAATATTCGGTCCCCGTAAGGGGCGCGGCGATTTGCCATCCTGGCCGCCGTGCTGACGGGATTCAGCACCCTGTCCGACCCCAGCTTAGCCTCTTCTCCTTCCTTCAAAACACTTGTGTGTCCTCGCTTGACATACAACCTCTCCCACAACTTTCTATGGTCAGCCTCTAATTTCACAGGGGAGATGCTGACCTTCTTCTCAGCCAACCGTCCCGGATTTTGGCTGAGGGGGGGGGGGAAGGGACAACGTTCCCTAACCCCTGAGCTCCGGTTCGGGATGGGTTTTTTTTTAACAACCTGCTTCATCCCCACCCATACTTTCCTCACATCCCTTTTATTTCTCACTCTACCATTTATCCTTGATTTTACGCCGTGCCCAAGGTGGAGCCGCCATGCTGAAGGGCTGCCAGGTCACCAGGCGGGAGGGGTGGCCTTAAATGGCGGCACCTGGCTCTGCCAGGCCCGTAAGCACCCCCTTTCAGAGCGGGCTACTGCGAGGGGTGATGTGCTATTGCATCCCGTAATAAAAAGAGGGTCAACATGCCCAATGATGTGTCAAAAAAAAACTCCTCCCATGACATTTTCAATGTAACATTCTGTCGATGACATTCTTTTCACTCGACGTTTTACCATCACTTTAACATCTTCATCAATTGTAATCATTTTAACATCCACTCTTCCAAAGTCTTGGCAAATGAATATCATCTTCCCAAAAGTTGGTAATTAAATGAAGAGTTTGCATACAATTTAATAACAATCAAAGATTAATAATAATTTTTTATGATAAGATCAAAGATTAATGATCAAGATATTGTTCGGTTAGGTCTTCACAATAAATATCCTAAACTAACCTTAATAAACTAGCTATTTTAACATCCTCCCCACCAACTTTTCAGAACTAAAGTGATTGTAGGGGATGTCGGGCCCCGGTTTTCAAACATGTAGGTACATAGCATACAAGTGCCACCGGAGAGGCTTCCCGCTCTCGCTGGAAGCGAGAGAAAGAGCCGGACCTCTCCTGCGATCCTCCAGATAAAATGCTTATCTCCTCTCCGGTTCCGGAGAAAGCAACTTGCCCCGAGAACGCAATTCAGCTTAAGGCAGGAAACACGCAAGATTACCCTTATTTGGCGGAAAGAAAAACAGCTTTTCGAGAGGTAGATTGATTCAAGAATGTAAGTTCAATCGATTCCTCCATATGTGAAGAAGGCAACGGTCACCGATCAACGTTACTGAGTCCTCACCGACACGCGTCATTCATCACAGCCTACTTCTCCAATTACCAGACATTTTTTCTTTCAAGCGCGTTTCTCCTAACATAATCGAACTAAAAAAAATATTTATTTCATTCTGCGTTTTATTCTAAAGTGAAACGATATATTCAGTGCAATACTAAATTAATTCCCCTTTGGTGTCGAAATGAATAATTCCATATCTTATGCGTTACCATTTTCTTTTGCATATTCACTTAATATCGCTTAATGAATCATTTATTGTGTAGGTTAATAAAGCACAAAATCCCAACTATTTCCTTAAAAGTTTAGTAAGGCCACACCTAGAATACGCGATACAATTGTGGTGACCTTATAAACATGCAAACATCAATAAAATGGAAAGAATTCAACAACAGGCAACTAAACTAATTCCCTTGATTAGAAATTAGTATAGCGAAAAATTAAATATATTAAAACTACCGACTCTCAAACTAGGCGATTACGAGGTGAGCTTATCGAAGTATTCAAAATTTTAAATAAATTTGAAAAAGTAAATTATGATTTTTTTTTAGTCGCGTGCGACTCTATATATCTCACTATGTCGGTCGGTCAGTCGGTCCCTGTTTTGCTTTTTTTTTGGGGGGGGGGCAATAACATTGCAATTATTTCGCCGATTCTAACAAAATTTGAAACCTTATGTTGTTTTACATTCATTTTCGAATGATATAATTGTCAAAGTCCTCCCAAGGTTAGCCTGAGAATTATTTGGCAATAACATCATAACTATTCGGTCGATTCTAACGAAATATAAAGCCCTTATATTTTTTTACATTCCCTTTCAAATGCTATAATTGACAAGGTCCCCCCAACGTTATTCCGGGAATTATTGAAAATTTTGAAGATGATCATAAGGTCATAAATCAGAATAAGTGAGAGCACGCGACATTAGTCAGTAGACCTTGTTTAAGTACGACCATGGTATCCCACGTAACAGCGGTTTTAAACTGAAAAGACAGACGTTTCAAACGAACCTAGCTAAAAAATAAATTCACCTTTAAAATCATCGATAAATGGAATGCACTCCCCGCGGTGGTACTAAATGCTGATAGTGTTAATAGTTTTAAAAACAAAATTGAAGGTTATTTTACGAATAATAATATTGTTTAAATACGGACCCCTGTTGTGGATTGAATATCGCGTGAGTGAGCATCGTGGTGACAATGTCCAAAGGAGGACTACTAACATATTAGTATAGAATAGGACTGGCCTTTGAGTGGGCTAAGTAGTCCTTGCTGGCTCCTTGTAACTATGTAATAATTGTTCTGGTTATGTTGTACACTATTCACTTAGTATTCGAGCAAAAATGGCTCTGTATTTTCCAAATCTAGCTAGTAAATAGTTTATTGTGCTTTGAAACGACGCAGAGAAATATTCCTTGTCCATGTTTCCACACTCAGAGGTGAATGATTGAAAAGAATATTTGTGTTGTTGATAAAAATGGTGGTAAAAATTAGTTGCCGCTTCCTGCAGTACTTTGAATCGGAACCAAATTTCCCGATATTTATTTTAATATGGCTTGGAAATGAGAAATTGAATAATTTTCTAAGCCATTTTAATAAATTATCTTCAAACTAATTAAATTTGAATGGAAATCAAACTTTCACCTTTCTTGATGTGCTGATCCACCATGATATTGATTCCAACTCTCTCCAATTTACTGTTTATTGTTAACCTACTCATGCCAATGCACAGTTGCCGCAATTCTTCATGCCACACGTTACGCTGAATTTCGTTCAAAGTATGTTATTTAACATATTATTTGATGAAAGAGGGAATGTTTAGGGTAAATTTAGTTATCAATGAACTAGAATGGACATTTTCAAATAAATTAAATTTAATGATTTTTTTTTAAAGTTATTGTGGTATTATAAGCATTGCTGTTGAAATATTTTGAAACGGTTTTGTTTCAAAACAGTTGCCAGATTTCCTCCACTTTTTTTCCTTTTCTACCTTAAATATGTATTTAATTTTCAATCATCGATAATTTTCCAACCTTAGTATCCTAAAAATATGACTACTTGGCAACCCAACATAGAAAAGGCTAGCGGCAATTCATCCAAATATATTCGAGAATTTATAAAACCTATAAATAATTATATCATAGTTAACTTATCTTTGTCCGAAACTTTTTGAAAATTCTGACATGACTAACTTGGGCAACTGTACAGCTTTAGTCTGGCCATAGTGACCATTAAGAAATGTGTTGTCTCTACGAGCGATTGGAATGTTGGACCCTAAACACATTGATTAGCCTCGCCAGCCTTGTGGATATGGCACTGGATTTATAGCGTCGACGTGCGGGATCGAGCCCAGCGAGCGCCGACACGAAACCTTCAGCGGCGGCTAGAAGAGATTCTTACAAATCTCTTCATACAGGCTCGACACGCAAATAGCCAATCACAACACCATTATCGTTTTTCTTCCAGTCTTTACAGCACAACATATCCACTCTCTCATTGCATGGTCTATTAGTGTCACCTATGGGGGTACGCAAATCCGCATATCTCTGCCAGGTAACGAGTGCCCAAATGAATTGGATTTAACGTTCTTTGGTTGGTGTCAAAATACATTACCACCTCTTACCCTACGTGCCCCTCCCCCCCCTCTCCTTTAAACGTATTAATATTCGAAAATATTATAATCTTAAGGCAGTCTTTAACTTTTTCACTTTGTCTACATATCTTTTACAGTATTTCTGTTTTTTGCTTTAAATAAAAAATATGCGAATTTGAAATTAAATGCCAAAAATACGTTAAAATCTTGGCCAATGATTTTTTTTGTCATTTTCAGGAATTGGAAATCTGCGATCACATCACGCGCTTCGCAGGATATTCCACCGTAAGCCTTTCCCTGCTTATTTGCAACCACGTGGCAAAATATAATTAAATAAAGTAGTTGCAAATACCCTCACTTACTCAAACCCACTACGCCATATACCCGAGCATATCCTGCGTGTATGCCCCCGAATCTTCGCCTGATAGAAATGCCGAACTTTTGTTGAAATCGAAAAGGAAGAATTTTTTATTTATCCTGGCTCCTACGAGTGTGTGCGTCCCTCGCGTAAGCGTTGCCTCCTTTCCCTGGATCTTACGGAAAGAACACCGTTGCATCGGCAAAATTGGATCGACCTCTCGCTGTTAATTGGGACGTCGTTAATCCCCGTTCGCTACGTCCAGCCATCAAGATAAAGCAGAGCTTTGGGCCATCCCTCGTTCCTTGGACCATGTGGCTTTCCTCCTACCTTTTGGCTCTGTTGGTCTATGAAGGTGTCGTCACTTCAGCCTCCGCTTCGACCACGCGTAAGTCCCTCGCGAACCTGGCTGGGAATTGGGAAAGATTTTATTTAACTCGGATGACCATGAGTTAGAATCAAGAGAAGGACAGACGAAAGAAAAGGTAGAGAAATAAAAAGAATAGACATTGTGGAGTTTAGGGTTGTGTAACCGAGCCTGAAAGTACAAGTTTGTGCAAAAAGCAGCTGTACAATTTTAAAGTTGGATACGAATCTGTGGGTGGGCACTCCAACATATGGTAGGAACCGTAGATTTAAATCTGGTTATGATCCGACCACTAACCATACCCAAGCCGCTTAACTTCGCCCAGGGTAGGAAGCATTGTTTCCGCCCTTCCTAGGTGATAGATTGTCTTACCCTTGAGGGAAAAAAAACTGGTGTAACCAAGAAGCCTGTATACATGTGAAGGATGGCGTGTGATAAGCTTACATGGAAGTTCGTACGACGAAGTCATGCACCCAGAAGTACTACTTAAACCCCTTTATGAGATCGAGATTGGATAGGTTGTTAGTGAGGACATTTTTTCAGTTGTTGAAATTTAAATTGCGAAGTCGTGTTACGTTGCGCTCTGATGCCTCATTCCCGACGTAGGCAGAGCAGTCTTTCAATTTATGCATACGTGCATGTCATTCAAACTAAATCTTATTTAGACTTGTCGATTGGACAAGGAATATAGCTACAACCTGTTTCTTGATTAACCAGGTCCTTTATTATCTACTGCGATTATAAAGTTTCAGTATATGTCCACCCATTATTAGTGATTAGGTTTGTTTTCTCTCTCACTATCATAATCCTCATCCCTGGTGCAGGGATTAGCAGTAAGTTCCTCAGTATTGCCTTTGCCACGACACTTATACAGATACAGATGTAAGGTGCGCTAAGGCCTTTGCAACGGCAGCGCAATAACTTTAATTCCTATTCAGGTTTACGTTTAGGGCAGGTTTTAGGCTATTTCGATCTTTCTTTTCCTAGCTTTCCAGAGTTCTTCAATATATAATGTGTATTTTTCTACTTCTTCTTCACTTGTTGGGTTGAACAAGATCACTTTTTCCAATGTTGTGATGTCTCTTATACTAGTATACTTCCTACGTATGTCTATTAGTCCCTCACAACTTCTTAGTAGGAATTGTCGTAGTGTCTCTTGCTCTCCTCGGTTGCAGAGGTCACATTTTTCCTCCTCTCCTGTAAACCTCTTCCTCCAATTCAGCTGCAGTGAGTTGGTTCTGTATCTAAACATTAGCTTGGACTTGAATGAGTTGTCATATATATTTTCCTCCTTGATTAACTTATTCATAAAATATGTACTCAGTGTTGATCTTACCCCCATACCTAGCCTCCATCTCTCTTCCCCCCCCCCATTTCCTTACTCTCTCCTTTATACTTTCTTTCTTCAACTGATTCAGTTCTTCCATACCTCTTATGCTTAGTTCTTTCATATATTCTCTTACCGTATTTAGCCATTGTTTTCCTTTATTATTTTCTTTCATCTCCTCCAATATTTCTTTTAATAACTTATCGTTTCCTTTCATCACATGTTTTGTGTAATTTAATTTTATCTCTTTCTTCCATTGTGGCACTTCCTATTTCTCCTCTTAATGCCTCCATTGCAGTGTAATTTGGAGCACCCAGCACATGTTTCCACACTTTATTTTCTATTTTTTGTAGTTTTTCCAGTTCTGTTTTGTTCCATTCTACCACTATCTCTCCTGTGAGTATGCTTGGTAGCACTACACTCTTCCAATATATTTTTCCTATTAGGATCTTGTTGCATGATCTCCATCACTCAGAATGCCATGTTGACATTTTCCTTGCCTTTTCAATTTTATTTTTGTTTTTTCATATATTTCCTATTTTCTGTAATTATAATTCCTAGGTATCTAATTTCTTGAACCACTTCTATATCATTGACCTTTTCCAGCTTGGGTTCTTTCCGATTCATTATCTTGCATTGGCTCTTCTGTTTGTTGATGTTTAGGCCACACTCCGCAGATTCCCCCATGACTAAGCTTATCATCTGTGCCATCTCTTTTCTACTATTTGATAGTATGAGTCCATCATCTGCAAAAAACAGCACTGGGATGTAGAGTTTAATAACTCTAAAACCCATATGGCTCTCATTTATCTTTGTAATAATGCTGTTTATAAGTAGCACAAAGAGCAGTGGGGAACCTGTGCAACCTTGACGTATTCCACTGCTTACTTCTACTTCTCCAACTTTTCTTGGTCCCAGATACAGCTCAGTCTTGTCTTCTGTATACATTGTTACTATGATGTCTATAATCATGGGGTTGCATTCATAATTTTTTCAATATTTTTATTAATGTTTTCCTGTCTACCGAGTCAAAGGCTTTCTCGAAGTCTATGGCTGTCACAATAAGTTCCTGTTTTCTTCTCATTTTACTATCCTCTATACAGTATTTTAAGATAAAAAGGTTATCCTCCAATCTTCTGCCTTGCATAAACACTGCCTGTAGAACATTTACTTCTCCTTATGGTTTGATGTGTTCCAAATGTTTTTCTTTTATCAGATTCATTGTCAATTTATAGTTGGTGTTAGTTAATGCTATGGATCTATGGTCTTTTGCTTTAGGATTTTTCGTCTTGGGAATCATAACTGTTTTAGAAACCTTCCAGTCAGTTGGTACCACATTTGTTGTTATGACCTTATTTAGACTTTTTGTTAGTGCTTGTAGGCATATCCAATTTTCATTAAGCCATTTTATTATTTCCCCTTTTATCTTATCTCGGCCTGGTTGTTTCCTACTTTTTATTTTACATAAAGCACTTTCTACTTCCTCTTCTTTCTATCCTTCTCACTCCATTGCTTCTCTTTGCTGGCATATTATTGTATCCTCTAAGCTATCCATATGCTCCATTAATGTTTTTGGGGAAGTATTGTGTTCAGTCGTCTACCTCGTACTTAATTCTTAGTTTACCTTTTCCATCCGGTTCCAAATTTCCTTTTAATGCATCATAGTGTTCTCTGAGGATTTCTGGTATAATTCTTGTTTTTTCCATACACTATTCTACGATCTCTCATTCGCCTCTTTATGCCAGTTATGTACTCCTCTTTAATCTTATCATTCAATTCTTTCATGATCTCATTTGGGTGCTTCCTGTATACTTCCAGAATTCTATAATTTTTCCAGGTACTATTTCCTAATCTATCTTATTTCCTTCCTCATCATAAACTCCAGTTTCCTTCTCTTCTCTTTGGTTAACTCCCCTTAGTTTATTAATCAGATTCCACATCTTCTTTCCAGAGGTATGTGTTTCTTTTATTTCTCTAGTAATCTTTTTCTGATGTTTAGTCATCTCCTCTTTTATTTTATGTTGTACTTTTTTCTTCTGTTTGTTATAGAGACTCTCATAGTGTCTTCTGTCATTCCTTTTCACCCTGTTGTATTGCTTCCTTAGCTCGATTCCTTCATGTATCTCTCTATTCATCTATACTGGTTCTTCTATTGTCTTCTCTTTGAGAGATATCCCTCTTTTTATATTTTTTCTTAAGGGTTCCTTCAGCATTATTCTTAATTAATCTTTCTAGTTTTTTCATATCTATTTGTTCTCCTTTGTCATTTAATTCTTCTATATCTTCTTGCATTTTTTTCAAGAATTGTTCTTTAAATATGTCACAGTCTGTTTTATAGTACTCTCTCTCTCCATGATTTCACTTTTCTTTCCTTTTTTATCTATATCTATCTTAAATATTGCCTCAAGTAGACATTGATCAAGCAGATCAAACGTCTCTTTTCCTTCGTCTATAAACATAGTATCAAAATATTTATACATAGCTTCGTTTACTAATTTAAAATCAATTGCACTTCCTGTGTCTCCTTGCCTTCTTGTAATTTCCCCTTCACATCACCATGTAATAGTATCATATTCCATTTTTCCATAATGTCTATAACTTCTCTTCCATTATAATTTAAGGGTTGTGGTCCAATAAATCACAGGTGGCCATTAAAATCTCCTAATAACATCACCATCTGCTCGTCTTGCACTTTAGCTACTTCATCTCCGATTCTTTTCATTATTTTCCCGTTTCTTACTCTATCAGAAACATCTATATAAGTGAGCAGTAATGTTATCACAGTATTCCTGATTTTGATTTCCACTTTCATAATGTCGCTGTTTTCATATTCCTTTCACATCCTTCACTTTGTTTCATAATCACTGACAGACCTCCTCCCTTTTTATCACTCATTTTTTCAACACCCTTAATTCCTTTTGAGAATTTTATCTTCTTATACTTTTGCTGTGTTTCAACTAGACATAGTATACAACACTCATTCCCCTTCTCTGTCAGTAGGTCTTCCACTTCAATTCTCTTCTCTTTTGTTAAGCCTTGTATATTAATCAATTTTATTTTTATTTTCCTCTTTTACAGCTTCTTTCTAAAAATTTCTACGCACCAGTTGCCCGCTTTTGATGTACCATCCAGACTCCCCGTTTTCTCTTTTTGCTTCGAGTTCTTCTCTTAATAGTTTATCCTTCTTTCTCTCTTTTTTGTCATATCTGGGGCTATCATCACGTTGTTAAGCCTCTCGCTCTCTGCATTCTTTAGGTTCTTTGCTCTCCTCAGTCTATCGAACCTTTCGATAGCATTTCTTAGTTTCACTAATAGTGGTCTAGGTTTTGGCAATCTGTTCCTATCATCATTATTTTCATTTCTCCTTCCTAATCTTATTACTTTTCTATTTCTGCCCTACCTACTCCCACTGCTATATCAAATATTTCATTACATCTCTCCTCGTCATCCTCTTCCCTGTCTTTACCACGTTCTTTACTGGATTCTTGCACTCCCAATAGTACAAGGTTATTAAGTCTATTCTTCTTGTCTTCTTCCTCCCTGACAACTTCTAGTACTTTTTCTGATATTTCTTTAATCATGTTTTTCTCTACCTTTACTCCTTCTTCAATATTCTCTATTTTCCTTTCTATCACAAGTAGTCTCTCTTGCAGCTCTTCATTTTTTGTCTTTAAGGCCATATTCTCTTCTCTTAATTTCTTCAGCGATTCCTTCATGTCTCTCTGTTGCCCTTTGCACATCCCGCAACTCCATGCTATTATATCTCTGAGCTCTTTAATCTTTTGGTAATCCTTAGAACTTACTTTCTCACAGCCACAGGGAAACCAACGATCACATTGTTTACACATTAATCCGAGTTGCCTCTCTTTTACCTCCACTTTGCATTTTCCACACCTATTATTCTCTCCATTGTACACATCTTATTTCTCTCTGTTATCCATTGAACCAACGCTATGTCTTCTTACTCCACTGTTTACCAACGTGGTCTCACAGCTCCTACACATCTCTTCGGTATTTACTATCCCTTCAAATCCACACCTCTTGCATTTCTTCTTCCTTGCTCCCCTTTCTCTTTCACTATACATGGTTTATTTGGTGTATATTTATACTTTTTAACAATTTCACTATCGAAAAAAAAATCCTGCACTAAGTAAATAATAATGTGTTTTTTGAAGTACTTATTCAACACTCAAAGTTTTCTTTTAGTTCCTCCTCGATTGACGACGCCAGAGAAAACCATTCGTGTGAAGGAAGGGCAAACTAAAGTACTTCTGGAATGTAATTTGGAGGTGGGGGATGACCCCATGTCATATAGGTGGATGAAGGTAAGTATATAACATTACAATCTCTGCTAGTGATGTATTATAACAATATGGGGTAAATATGTAGATTAGCGCCCCGGCCGAAAAAAAAAATTGTGTGTAAATATTATCGTTCACTCGTGTCGGAATATTCATGCGCGTTTGAGTCCTTTTCGAATTATTATTCTATAAACAATTAGGATTATATACTGGGGGGGCTGTGCCCCCCAGACCCCCCCCCCCAATTTAATGAAACTCAGGATCATCGTAGTGTAGTCCCTCCATTGTGTTTACCCCCACACGAGCCGTCAACTTAAATGTACTCCAAAAACGTGAAACATTTTGGAACACGGACGAAATAGTACATCCCATCGTTCGCGCCGATAATCTACATATTTACCCAATATGGAGTGCAAACTAATGACTTAATATATGCATTCCACACAGTAGCGTATTTAGTGGGGTTGGGGCATTGGGTCATGCCCCCCCCCCCTCCTTAAGGACATGGAATTTTTTTACAACTTTTTTGGAAACTATTTTATACTATTCTATACTAAATAATATACTAAAAAAGGTGAGCATATAGGATTCTTTTTCTAATATTCTAAAATCATCCCACTAGATTTTAATTGTTCGAAAGCATTTTTGAAATCTATGCTTTTTTGGTAGTTCATGAGAAGCTTAGTTTGTTGAGGAAGAATTATATTTCATTTTAAAGATTGGCCTATATACGTTGTTTTCAATTGTTAACGAACGTTCATATGGTTTTGTGCTTGAATAGTATTTCTTGATTAAATTATCATTTTGCTGTGAAATTTCATAAAAAAAAACCCCAATAAGTATGATTTTGATTCGAAAATGCCTCCAGATTTCTTCTAGTCCTCTAGTCACGCGCGCGCCCGTCCAATGGCTTGGTCAATATCCCCATGCCCCCCTTCTATGCCACTGATTGAAAAGGAAACGAAATTGATCATTTAAATGTAATGATGTGTCATTCTGCAGCCTAGAAAAATAAGAATTGTCGTTCCGTTGTGTGAAAATCTTGCTTGGAAGTTTGTCAAATTTAGGAAGGTTGTTAGCTTCTTTTGAGGGTCGGGATACGTTCTGAGATATGCCCAGATGGGAGGAAAACAACACCATACTCACAGAGGATCTTCTGGAAGAGGCAAATTATTCCTGTGGCTCCAGGGTTTTGAAGTCAGAGTTATCTTTCTCTTAGGTGGACTGCCTGTCGTCATGGCTACGAGGTTACCTACCCGTCCCCACCGCGATGCCCACTCATGGAGGTAACCTCTCTTGTAAATAGTGTCAGCTTTTTAAAAAGAATGCGGACGGAGATTCGAACTGCCGACTCAACGGTTGGCGGGCAAGCGCGCTAACCCTAACTCGCCGCAAGGTCCGCGGTTCACCCCCTCCTCCAACGGAATCCTAGCTACGCTACTGATTCCACTGTAATCTAACGATCTATACCAGGGGCGTCATGCAAGCCAAAATTCTGCGGGACATAGTTAATAACTAGAAAAAAAAAATTTCAACAATCTAAGAGGCTTAGATTCACAGATTAAATGCTAATCCATTCAGAAAATAAAATTAATAATGCCAAATAATGAAGTCACAAATGATTAGATATAATGATTGAAAGGATGAAGAGGCGTTTCTTTCCTTCGAACCGGTCCGTCTCTGAGCAACTTCAATCACCAACGAACTGACTTTGCTTTGGAAGAAATCAATAACATAGAGAAAGTCTGGTGACTTTTGTGGTATGATCAATTACAAACTCGAAGAACACATTTGACGCATACTATAAAATGATCATAACTACATTGTACAGTATTAAAATGAATAGTAATAAATATATATATATATATATATATATATATATATATATATATATATATATATATATATATATATATATATATATATATATATATATATATATATTAAAAATTCCAGATGCAAAAAATCTGAGGGGGCAGTTTCTATTAGGATAACGCTTATGATCTGTACATTGTCTTGATCCTTGAATTTACTTTGAATGCTTCAAGGGCATCTTACAACTTTTAGCCTTGAGTCAGTTGCCCTCACCCAAATCCTGCTTTCCCCTCCCCCCTTTGGCGTATATAAACATGTAATGTTGCTATAAATATATAATCATTTTCTCCCGAAGACGATACGATCGGTATCAAAATGGCCGTCTATTTTATCTCAACACAATGTCAGGAACCGAATTGCCTTGAGATGGCCGAGAAGGGTTAGTATTTCGGACACAGATTCAATAAACAATTAGGATGGTTAGACGTCCCAAGTCGATGACGAATAGGCTATGCTAGTGTCTAGTACGGTAGCGGCCATAATGATTCGGACACAGTAAGCCTACACATTCACTGCAAAGAACTCAAGACGTTTCCGTTTGCCCCTTTAGTAGGCCAATTTAAGAATAAAGTTATATTTTCTTTGCCGCGTCCTTTACAAGTCCTTTACTTACCCCGATTACGGAACCACCTTCAGTAAGCCCAGCCTAACGCATAACCCTCGTGAGAAATTATAAGGAGTCAGAACCAATTCGACAGATGCGTAATGTAGGCCTACAGCATAAGGTCCTCGTCACCCGTCGAGCGCAATAACAACGAAGACTCTTCAATACACTCCCTTATAATTACCGACCACGCACCCACCAACCGGTAACCTATTCCACCATATAAACAGGTAACACCCACCGGTACCATCAACAATCCCTCCATAAACTGGTGATCCTCTTAGGCCGAACAGTGAAGGTGACGAAAAAATGGACGCATCAGACCATCAACAGGTAGGACAAGGAGAGACGAAGATCATGAACACCTTCACTATCAAGCCACCCGTCTTTAACGAGGCTGCAGTTGCAGGTTGGTTTAAGATTGTAGAAGCCCAGTTTCACATTTCAAGAGTAAGTAAGGAGGATACTAAATTCTTGCATGTTTTGGCTGCATTACCTCCCGAGACCGTCGACCGTCTTCCGGCTGCAATCCTATCTACTCATAATTACCAGCTCTAAAGGACTGAGACGATTAGGCTCTTCGAAAGGACGAAACCCGAGCCTTTCGAGAAGACAATTGCCTCATCCACGCTCACCGGCGACTTTCTACCAATTTGGAAGAACTAAGGAGAACTGTTCTACAAGTAGGAGTTGGTGAGGAACTCGTGAGGCACAAGTTTATCAAATCCCTGCCGACCAACATCGCGCCCATAATTGCTACCCAGAAGGAACTTACCCTAGCCCAGTTAGGAAAGCTTGCGGATGAACTCTGCCATTCTATAGAGCACAGTGTCTTAATGTTAATGATAGCAGTGAATCCTTAGTACATAGTGCCACTTCTTTATCCGATATGTGTATTCCTAATCCTAATAATAAAAGTGATAATTATATAAAGTGAATTATACGGGTAGTGCGCGAAGAGTGCCCATGAGTGCGTACCCTAAATGGGAACCGTCCCAATTTTGTGCAGCGAAATAATGATCACAGTGCTTATAATATACCGGTAGAATTGCGACCTATTAGAAAGAACCAAAGACCTGTAGTCTGCCGTTCACATTTGTACTTTGGTGAGAATGCGAAATTCTGCAAACCCTGGTGCAGGTAGCCAAAGAGAGGAGAGCACTTGCATATGCAACCTTCGTCCAGGCCATCTTCGCCAGGCCCGGAGGAAAACTTGCAGGGCATGCCATTGCAAGTGCGCCCGCCGGTATGCCATCTGTTTTCACCGTCGCCGCTAAAGTGAAAAATAAATGTGAGTTTATAATTGATACGGGGGCGAGCGTGTCGATAATTCCGGCTAAATTGGTGAATTTGGGTGAATATCGTGAGTACAGTGTAAATATACCACGGCTAATAGCGATAAAATAAAAGTGCACGGCGAGGTACAGACGGATATAGTTATTCCTAGTCTACGCCGATCATTCAGTTGGTAATTTGTGGTCGCGGATACCACTTCACAATTATTAGGAATTGACTTTCTGAGGCATTTTAATCTCTTAGTGGACTGTGCGCCCTGGCATACTTATCGACGAACAAACCAAATTCGTATCAGAAGTGAAACTATCAGGGGAGCCTGCGGTTGCTTTAATTATTAATGACTTACAGCACTTACACCGCCCCATTGCAAAGCTATATTGGAGAAATATGAGACTGTGTCGCGCACATTTGAGACAAGTAGTGCTCCACCGACATTCGCGCGGCCGAGACCTCTTTCAATGGAAGCTGTATATTGCTAAAGCAACTTTCGAAACACTATTGAAGGAGGGAGTCGTGCCCCCGTCAAAATCACCATGGGCGTCGCCGATTCACATGGTACTGAACAAGTCGCCCGGTGAGTAAAGGGTGGTCGGCAATTTCCGAGTGCTCAATGCGATCACAAAGTACGACAAATATCCATTGGATCTGGTTCGTGCTTACCATCAAATCCCTATGAACCTGGCGGACATAGACAAGACTGCGGTGATAACGTCGTTTGGATTATGGTAGTATGTGAAGCTTCCATTCGGCCTCCAGAATGCAAGTTGCACATTCCAACGACACATGGATAACATATTTCGAGGATTAGAGTTCGTTTATGTATATATGGACGACATCCTGATATTTTCGGACAATATGATCGACCACTTGAGGCATTTGGATCAAGTCTTTAAAGTCCTGGCTGAAAACGGTCTGAAGATATCCCTGGAGAAATGCGAGCTGGCAAAGGAGGAGATTGATTTTTTAGGGCATCACATTTCGGTGGAAAGAATTTGCCCACAGGCCAAGAAAATTAAGGAAATTGGAGACGACGATATTTGGGCATGTTGAGATACTAACGAAGCATGATTCCTAATTTTTTTGCCGGAATTGCAGCCCCGTTGACCGAGTTTACACGCCAGCAACCTAAGGCTCGTGAGCTCGAATAGAAAGATGTAACACGAGGAGCATTTGAGAATACTAAATCTCCATTAATCTACTCTGTCACCCGCCGCCCAATGATTCGACGAACCAGTTGGTGACGGATTGCTCCCAATACACGGCAGTTGCTGCCCTGCACCAAATGATAAACGGATCGCCTCGACCGGTGGCATTCTTTTCGAGCAAGCTAAGCCGGACACAACAAACAGACTCCACCTACGACAGAGAGCTCCTAGCGGCGTATCTTGCTGTTATCCATTTCAGGCACATGATTAAAGGTCGCCATGTTACCCTTTGGACGGATCACAATCCATTAGTATCGGCTTTTTCGTCGCCATTAAGGTCAAACACGGAGAGGCAGCAACGCCATTTTACAGCCATTTTGGAATACATCAGCGATATCACCTACGTGCTTGGTCAGAACAATGTAGTCGTTGACTGCCTTTCGAGGAAGGTAAATTTCGTCCAAATTAACTCATTTGACCGAGCTTTGGCGGCAGCGCAGGATGATGACGAAGAAACGAAGGAATTTCGCTCGCGACTAAAATATTTCCTTTTTTCCGGGGAAGCTCAACTATGGTTTGAAGTAACATCAAGATACCCACGACCTTTTGTCTCTATGGCGTTCAGAAGCACTATCTTCAATCAGTTACATAATCTGTCACATCCTAGAGTCAAGACATCACTTCTTCTTAACAAATCTCGATATTTCTGGCCTAATATATACAGGGATATTCGTTCCTGGACAAGGGAGTGCTTCCTATGTCAATATTTCAAGATCAGTCGCCACACGAAATCCCCGACCCTGCCCATTGATATTCCATCTTCATGATTAGAAACTGTGCATATAGTTGGACCACTTCCACCGTGTACACTGCCTGGACAATCCTACCCCTCACACAATCCGTATTTACCATCGTGCACCGCCCAAGCTTCGAGATGGATCGAAGCGTTACCGGTTCCGGACATAAGTGCCGCAACGGTCGCGTTGGCTTTCTTAGACAAGCTATTCAAGGAATTATCTGCTCTCGTTGGTTTTCATCGTCTCCTCACCACGACGTACCGCCCGTCCACGAACGGGATGGTGGAAAGGGCACATAGGACTTTGAAGTGCTCCATAATGTCCCGTCGACAAGGCTGGCTGGTGGCACTTCCACTTATCCTTTTGGGCATTCGCTCCTTGCCTAATGACTCGGGATTTTCACTTTTCATGGCAGTCACGGGAACCACACTCTTGTGCCCTAGACTCTTACTTTCGTCATCGTCATCGAACACCGATTCAAAGTTCATTAATGAATTAGCCCCCAACCATGGCACACACAAGTCGATTTCACGCAGGCATCCCTAGAGCACTTGCACTCGGTGCACAAGTCTTTCGTACCCAAAGATCTTCGTGATGCAACCGATGTGTGGGCCCGAATAGACAGCATTCGCAAATCACTGGAAGTGCCATATGGATACTGTCTCACTGGACAAACTGAAACCGGCGAGGCTTCCTCCCTCGCATTGTGATAACGTACCGGGTAATCAGCAACGCCCGAGGACTCAGGCAGACAACAGGCGGATGACCGGTTGGACTTCACCCCTTGAAGTGCATGGGACTGAAGCCAATGATCCAAAGGAAGTCGACCAGACACCTCTACAGGAAGCGGAGAGAATAATGACAGGCCAGACGTCTTCACGCGCTCCGGGAGACTAGTCATGTTTGCCAGGAAGCCGTCATTCCTATATTTTTTTTAATCCTATGGTCTGCATTATATTGCAGCGGCACAATGATGAAAGAGGAAGAGGCCTAAATATAGACACGCCTCGTTACTCTATAGCAGTCGAAAAGGGGATGAGACCCAATTGTAAGATAAATTAGATATTATTGTGTATTATATGGCAGAAAACGACATAATGAATAGGCCCATTTTGTTGAGTACAAATGTATGTGTTTACGAATACCGATGCCCTCTACGAATGTTAAAATGCTGTTAGACATTAGTTATGCCTTAAATATCTATTTAATATCTATCTACCTATGTATTTATAATACGTTATATTTCAGTAACTCGATTACTGGCAGGGGAGGCCTGTAGGGCTCGTTCTATAAAGTAGGTAGGCCTCTGGCACCAAATTACAGGATTTGATAGGCCCAGCGAGGAACTCCACAAGTGAACCTTCGGTGGATTTATCAAATCCTAAAAATTGCTATGTCTGTAAATCAAGAAAATATTATGGCAAGCCTAATAAATAAAGAGCCAAAGAAAATTTGTAAATGAAACTATACATATGTTAAACTGTACAAATAGATCTGAGGCAAGCGATCGTTAGAGTCGCGCGGAAACCCACGAACATAGAAAGATATCAAAGGTGACCACCTGGGTAAATACGAAGATCACACACAAACAAACATACGCGTGTTGGGGACATCTATCAGCAGCTGAACAAATATAGGCTCTGACGAGAGACATTTCACAGACCTGCAACAAGCGATTCGCTATAACAGCTAAATGTATGAGCAATATGTAAGCACAACAGGTACACAGAACTGTCGGAAACTCAGCCAAAAGGATGAGAAAACGAACAAATTTGATGACTGAGGCTTCCCCACGGACAAGTCATGGTCACACCCCTTGGAGACGAAACACACACACACACACACACACACATATATATATATATATATATATATATATATATATATATATATATATATATATATATATATATATATATATACACTCTCATTATTAAAAAGATGCATAATTCCTGATATATTAACTCAATTAATTCCCTTAGTAGCGTCACGGAATCCCGTTTACTCATCTAAGTTCTGCTGCCATTAGATTCGATACTTCACGTAAAACAGTAAGCCTACACATTGACTGCAAATAACTCAAGACGTTTCCGCTTACCCTAGTAGGCCAATTCATGAATAAAGTTATATTTTCTTTGCTGCGTCCTTTCAAAGTCCTTTACTTACTCTGATTACCGAGCCACCTTCGGTAAGCCCAGTCTAACGCATAACCCTCGTGAGAAATTATAAGGAGTCAGAACTAATTCGACAGAGGTGTAATGTAGGCCCACGCCTAAAGTCCTCTTCACCCGTCGAGCACAATAACAAGGACTCTTCAATACACGCCTTTATAATTACTGACCACGCACCCCCAAACCGGTAACCTATACCACCACTTAAACAGGTAACAACCACCGGTACTATCAACCATCCTCCCATAAAATAACAATAACTGCTTTACAGTGGCATTACACAGATCATGAGTTATTTTCCTTCCACTGCTTGTTTTAATAAACAGTACTGTATGTATGTAAATATTACAATAATAATTTAAATCATATAAGATTCTCTTCTCATCATTCGAGAGAATTCTGATGGAAAAGTTAAGAATTGTTTCATCTGGATTGTACAAAGAGCATGTGTTAAGACCGATCCGCTTTAACTAATGATTTTGACGAAACAAGTTAGGACGATGAAACTTCAAAATGGTTCGGTCAATGTGACACATAAAAACATTAAAAGCCAATATTGATACCCGCAAGCGAAAAGACAGTTTGGATTTCCGAAGTAAATTCTATAAACGAGTAACTAATCGTGTCTTGTATCGAATTTCTTCTAAGAGAAATTTGACGGTGCACGATTTGTACAACTCTTTATTTTAAAGAGATTGCTTAAACACTATAAAATGAATGAATTTGGGGAAATAATCATAACCTTTACAAATGGATAAATATCTTAAGTCCAACTTAGCTTTATTAAACTTCTTTGAAGTAGTTTCAAGTTGTCTGAATTGGCGCAGCGTGTCTTCATCGTAACGAGATCGAAGAATTGTAGAAATTGGCTTGGTTCTCAGAAACTTCTAATCTCAGTAGGAAAATGAAGACCCACGAGTAGATAGAAAAGGACATTTATTTCCTCTCAGACGTTTCGTTCCAAAAAGTAAAGATATATATATATATATATATATATATATATATATATATATATATATATATATATATATATATATATATATATCCAGCAAACCGCAAGAAACAGAAAAACAGAATAATTTTTCTTTGCAAAAAGTCATATTCTAATTCGAAAAATTCCGTACAGGAGTGTGATTTGAACCAAACACACTCTGGCAGCGAGCAACCGCTTTGATCTCAATTAAATCGCCCCTTAGACCATTTAGCTACGCGGAAGACCAAAAAATCTTCCGAATAAACAATCTTTAAAGGCACGCTTCGCAAGGTCGATCGGAATATATATATATATATATATATATATATATATATATATATATATATATATATATATGGAAAAATTTCCAAGACATTGGTGCGGTTAATGTATCGCAATATTAGACAACTGACTCTTTCAGGTCCAGCGGGACGGGACGCCTACTCCTCCAACTGGAAGATAACACTTAAGGGGTCCTTCTAAATATTTATTAAATAATGCAGCGTTATCTTTGCCAAATGTATTTAAAATGTTTAATTGAGATCTTTTCGCTTCCTCATTGTGCTTGGTTCGATCCCAGCCTCCGCACGGATTTTGTCTCATTTAGGAAGGTTAATTTTTCTGAGACAAATTATTCGCGAGAGGAGAAAGAGAGAGAGAGAGGAGAGTGCTATAAAAACATGTATAAAGAGTCTACAACCGGGTTTCCACCAATCACAACATGTATATTTAAATTCAACTTTTTTTGAAGGATTCTTCGCAAAGAATTAGTACCCTTTATTCCTCGTAGAACATTACATAAATAGATTTCTCAGTTCATAAACGAAAATACTTCTCTTGATGTACAAAAAGAAACTAGGTTTGTCCTTTTTTCCATATATATATATATATATATATATATATATATATATATATATATATATATATATATATATATATATATATATATATATATATATATATCCTTAATTCTATAATTTAACTTGGTGAATTTTTGAAATTTTTTAATTTTTTTTTTGCTTAGTGGACAAGTAACCTTTCCTGTTATTGAGTTTAGGTTTATTTGAAACTTATTCGCAGGGCTGTTTTTTGTATGTTTCTAGCTTTTATCAAAGTTCTTTCTAAGAGTTCAGAAAAAATAAATATAATTATCGAATGATTTGGAATGAAAAAACATACAAATCGTGAAGTTCAAAAAATGTATTAAAATTAGGGCTCTGTCGCTTTTTTACTATCATTTCGTATATAAAACAAATTTAGATGAAAAAAGAGATCTGACGAAGGTTTTTCTATATATCAAACCGGGTGAAATAACTTAAAAAAAAGGTTTCAGGGTGTCTATGTTGAAAAAAGGTGTTTGGAAAATTCTCAACTATATACAAATCTTCAAGGGATAAAGACAATATAATAAAAGGTGAAATAACTTTAAAAAAATGTTTCAGGGTATCTATGTTGAAAAAGGCGTTCAGGATGTTAAAATAAAGAGTCTATAAAGGAGATTAAAAAAAGCGGTTTAGAATAGCAAATAGGCCGTAGGCCACACGCCGAAGGAGTGCCTGTGGGACCAAGTTCTTTATGTAAGAAAGAATACGAAGTATGGCTTATATATATATATATATATATATATATATATATATATATATATATATATATATATATATATATATATATATATATATATATATATATATATATATATATATATATATATATATAAGCCCTTTCAATGTTTCGCACAGTAAACGCCCACCTATTATCTTGAAGAAATCTTCCTGCCAAATTAATTTTAAAGTTATTTGTATCGACAATCCAAGTTTAGAAGAGTATTTCAAGGTTAAGTGCGGAATCCCGGATGCGATGAATTCGTGCTTGTTTTAGAGATTTATTTGCTTCAGCTGTAAGATGGCCACCTACATTGGAGCCCCGTACGCTCACTGCATTCGAGATTTTGCTCGGACATCGTCACTATTAATAGATCTGGAAGGAGATTATCCAAGAAAGAATTTTCTTCAGTAAAGAAACACGTTACTGGATGTAAAATGGCTAGACTTTTAATGATTTAGTATTTTAAAATCCGCGAAATGTGTTTCAACCCTCCGAAATAAAGAAATATGAAATATGAATAAAAATATATAGCTAACACCAACTTAAACATGGACACGTCATCCCTTCATTTGTTTGGGTCTTCATTTCCATATTATTACTGCTTTAGCCATGCAGAGTCGTCGTCAATCACTCTCCCGGAGAATGATGGTTGTTTTGCTATTTAGCATTTCTCGGGTTCGGGTCGTTCGATGCTTCACAATGTGGCGTTTTTTGGCTCCATCTTGCAGGTGTGCTGAAACTTTTACAATATGGAAACGAAGGCCCAAAATATTATTATACAGGGTGTTCAGGTAAAATTTAATGACTATTAATATCTCCTCGTTTCAAGAACAGGTTGGTATATCGTTGTAGTCAACGCCGTTGGATATCATACATAGTAAAGTTTTAGTTAAACAAAGGTTAGCTGACATGGAGGACTAGAAGCCATCTGAATATTGGAAAAGTTTCTGCATCATGATTATTCTTGCCGAGTATCAAACTACCGTCATCATGACTGGTGATCAATGCTCTGTTAATATTTTAAAGGCTGTAAGACGTGACATGGGCAGCTGCAACAGAGACTTCGAAACCCTGGCCAGCAGAAAGGAATATGACAGTCGTTTTGACTACGCTCGCACGCCAGAATTCATGCATCAACTGCATGCAGTACAAAGTGATGGAAGACCCGAGCAAGGGAATCCCGGCTTTACCGAGAAAGATGGGTATTGGAGTCACCGCCATGAAGCTGACCCAGAAGGAGGACCTTCGCTACCACTCGTACAAGAGGGGAAAGGGACAAATTCTGACAGCCAAGGCCAATGAGAAATGCTTGACGAAGAAAAAATAACTCCCGAAGGAGCTTAAGCGTCCTATTGAGCTAAAGACGATCTGGTTATTCCCAGATGAAAATAACTTCTGCCAAGACCTGTTTCACAACACCCAGAACAACAGGTATCTTGCCTAAAAATCATGCGACGTTTCACGTATCATGAAAATCAAATTCCCCCAAAGTGTGGTGGTATGTGGGTATCTCTGTGTCTCCAGTGAGAGTGACGCCATGCCGCCCCGTATGTTTGAGAAAGTCTTAGTCTAAATTCAGACTGCTATGTGGAGCTTGAGGTTATGGTCAAACTGGTTGGAGTGGATTGGTTGCTGGAAGGCAATACGTGCGGAGAGGGTCAGAAGTGGTGGTGAAGAATTTCTAGGATTTCACCAACCCCACTTTCTGGACTCCTAGCTCCCCCTTTGTAAGCCCCTGGATTACTATGTGGGACTCGGCTGAGAAAGACACCAACCGCTCTGTCTGCAACCCCAAGGCCGAGTTGGTGGCCAAAATCAAGGAAGTGTTCTAAGATCTTCCCAGAGGCACAGTGAGGAACGCATGCGCCATGTTCCGGACCTATCTTGAGGCCGTGGTGGACGCTTAGATTACAATACATATAAGTAGTAACATTTTAAACGCAAAATGGAGAAAGGATTTCGGTGTCTCGGGTAATCTAAAAGTTTCGAAACAATGCACTGAGAGCGTCATCGAAATACGAATTGGGTTCTAATATACATAGCTATATATTTTGCGTTTAAATCGTAAGATATTACTTTTCCCTTATAGAGAGCTCGTGTAAGACCCCATTTGGTGTATGCAGTGCACAGAAAAAGAACATTGTAATATTGGAACGCGTCCAGCGATGGAATTCCTAAATTAGAAATCGATCACACGAAGAAACGCTGAGGCATATAAATTTACTTCCACTGGAATTTATGAAAATATTTAAGCTAGACATTGAGTGACAACTATACGGTTTCAAGCTAGTTAACAAAATATTTTACACTGGGCTAAAAAATTTAAGACTTGGAGTGGAGTAGGTTTCATAGGAATATCGGTTGAAAGTAATACAGTATGTTTAAGAATAAAATAGATAAATATTCTTTGAAAATCTGACCTTGCGGAAATAAGATCTGTGACACTAATTCTTTATCTATATCCTCTTCCTTTACCTATTACCCTTGACTTTCATTCTAGCTCCTCTTTTGTAAGCTAACCTCGAGTGGAACTTAGGGTTTTTGCTGGTTCGTAATTCTGCAACCGAACCGGCGTTTCACTTCCCCACTCTCACTACATGGTAGTAGGCATCAAGGCAACTTTCGAGCTGCATGGCAAAGAAGATAAACGCCAGCACCCGGGAGGACGAAGCTGCGCACCTTCCCGTCTACCTCTCCTCACTGCTTCAACCGCACCGTCAATTTTTTATTACCTCCGAATCGGGCACACTTGCGGAATGTATCCTCATTGGGTGGAAGGCTCCCCTGAAGCATTCTGGCAGAGTTGTTTGGTTGAATGTCCTAGTCTAAGGGTGCTTCGTGAGTGGTACCTATCCCAGTAGCATGGAGGGCGCGGTAATTACGGCTTGTCCGGATTTCTTGGGAAGGACTCCTGCACACCGGACTGTTGTATGATTTAGTTTAGTGGGTGGCGGGCCTCCCTCCACAAAGTAAGCGCGCCTTGTAGATATTTGTTTGTTTTATGTTGCCGTTTTTTGTTTAGTTTTGAATTGACTTAATCTAAAGATAGTTTTTATTTTTATTTCGACGGCATTCCCCCCTCTCCTGGAAGCAGCCAGAAGAGACCATAACATTAAAAGAATAAATCTCTATGGTATTTAAATAGGGTGCAATTCGCAGTCGAAGAGGTCTGAACAGTCAAATAAAATGGCGGAGATTTCCACCGTTACCCTCTTCTCTACAGACTTGTCTTCTTTTTCTTTGTACGTCGGCCGTTTCCCTGGTACTCCTATGAATATGAGACGGTCCATCGTAAGAAGCAGTAAAGTAAGCCTTCACGTGCCTTCAATCCTACTTGTGAAATCGTTAGGTAAGGCGAAGTTTTGTTATATTTCAAAGCACGCCTGTCGGTTTTCATTGCGGCCATACATTTCTTCACTTATAAATGGAACAAATTTGACCGAGGTATTTCAAAAGGATTAGTGACAAATCTCCAGGGAAACGCAATTGTAATTTTGGAACCCATGTCTTTAACGTAACTTCTTACGACCGCCTTCTTTTCAGTTTGTAAGTTATGCGAAAGAATTTTAGGTTCCACGAATTGTCATTGAAACTCGCAAGTTTTCGCTAAGTTGCATTTCGCTCTCACTTCGTACGATGATACCCGTTTGATATCCGATAAGCCATGTTTTAGTGAATGAGGCGTGGTGTATATGTTATCTTTGTGAAACAGAATCGGTCGGAGAAATATGTAAATCTTTTATTAGTTTCGTTCCGGTCTTCGTAGATCACTTGTTTCAGCATTATGTGGCTTCCTTAAACTTTCCTAGCCTTCCGATGATCTGTAACGACTGCAGTGTGGTGTCTGTGTGGCATTACTTCGTAAGCAGCATTTCGCTGAGTTCCTGCAGATCGTAGAATTCACATACTGGTGAGACAGGTTCTCTCCGGGACCTTGGATCAAAAGTAGAATGTCCAGTAGTGGAGCTGTTGGTGGAAGATGTTTTGAGATCCCTGGCTAAACGACTTTTTTATCTCCTTTTGCGTGCTCTAAATACTCAGCTTAGAGCGTCCTAAGCTCCCCTGCAGTTTCCTCTCTATACTATCTACATTCTCTGTTTTTTTCACTGCCCACCATTAACTTCATGTCAAAAGATATCTTTGTTGGGTTTCTCTTTTTACTGTTAACTACCAACCATACCGCCATTGCCTTGCCTATTTTAGTCGGGAAATAGCTTATATCCTAGCAATAATTATTACACCGATAATCAAAAAGAAGAAAATGCAGACATTCAATAGGAGTGAAAGACGGAACACCCAATCACCTTAAAAACCTTGATTGTCAAGTTTTGAAACTGAGAAGTAAATAGCAGTGACCGGACTATAAATTAATTCACAGGTCGTGAATGAACATAAGCAAAGTCACAGGCTGCTATAAGGAAATTGCTGCAAGAATGTATAAGAAACATTACTGTGTACATTGGATATTAGTAGGTAAAAGGGAAAAAAGGAAGGAAATAGTTGTATACGAAGAAATAAATATGCAAGTGCTTTTATAGCATGTATTTTGTCATTTTAAATGGCCTGTGGATATATACGATTTGATTAAGTACTTTTTCTTAACTCTGGAAAAATAGAATCTCTGTGCAGAAAGTGGATAAACCAGAGACGTAACTTCGAGTGCTAAGAGAAATATTCGATGGGATGATCACATAAATAGAATTGAATCCGTAAATACAAACTGGCAAAGACCATAAAATCCACTCTAAGCTAGTTCAAAAATAGACTGGAGAGGGTTGAAGTCAGAGGGGGAGGACAGGTAAAAGAAAGAGGGTATGGTCAAAGAATTAGTTCTACAATTCTTATTTTCTTAACGTGCTATTTTAAATTAATATCAATTCTATTCTTAAAAGTAGTTACTGGAGTGCTTTCAATAACGTTGCTAGGCAACCGATTTCAAGTCTGTTATGTATTTTATAAGAAAATAAATTGGGGCTATACTAGCTTAAAACCCTTATTTCAAATTAGTTGGCCATGCAGATAAAGGTTTTCGAGGAACAGTAATTTCTAAGTTCAGAAATTAATTTCGACGCTGGACGCATTCCGATATTTCAATGTCTTTTTAAATTCATGAGGACCATAATTAAACCTTATACTCCTTATGAAGTCTATAAGCGCTGTATATAAGGGAAAAATAATATATTTTGATTTAAACATAAAATGTCTTGCTATGTCCCCTAGAATTATATACCCCTGTTGTGACGCAACAGTTCATTGTTTAGAAAATTTACATCACTTGAGATTAAGACACAAATACTTTTTCATTTGAACTGTTTAAAATCTGACCGCACATATTGTAATATCTTCGAAGGTCATTATCATCTACATGCATTGCCTTACCCTCACTGTCAGCCGCCAGATGGGATCTTCAAAATTTACAGAAGAGAATTTAAGAAATACGGTATGAAGCCCTGTCTTGGCTTACAAAACTATTCAGTGACGATCCACTTAGTTGCAAGCGGTTATGTGAAGAAAACTGTTTTGGGACTCAAATTATTGTAACATCCATGTCGAATTGCTGCCGAAGCCTCTCCGTTGCATTCCTAAACAGGTGCCTAAGGCCGAGAGCGCTGCATCACTATACCTGTAAGTTCACCTTTCCACGAGATCCATTGATGGTGTTTCGAAGGCGCCAAAGTTTGGACACCATCCCATTTTTGCTGACGCCGGAGGTGGTGGGCTCTATGGAAAATAAGCTGAGGGCAACGCTGGGTTTGGGATCCTAAGTGGCGTAAAAAAAACAAAAAAAAACGACCATGCAAGGCGTGCACGTTGAGGTGTTATGACCAAAACGCAGACAGCAGAGACCAAACCGCATGGTGACTTGTATGCTATAAGTAGGTGTCGATGAACGAGCACACTCCACCAAAGCTTGAACAGATGATATTCTATTTGATGAACATGGCAGAGGGCGACAAGGAAAGTTACAAATGTTGAAAAGTTGGCAGCATCAATCTATATCGAGATAGGATTAGCACATATATATACGTTACTCATTAGGGATAACCCATTTAGCACTCGACCTGCCCAAGCTAGGTGAGACGAGCGGAAACACTTTAGCGTGCGCTAAAGGAGCAACAGAATAAAGGGAAACAAAGGTTTTATAATCGGCCTTCTAAAAGGCGTGGTTTGTCTCTTAAAGCAGGGTGGCTATTGGTCTCATATCGATAAGTTAATGATGGTTCCGTCCTTCTAATGTAGAGGCACTAATTCCCGAATCTAGGAATTTGAATTTAAATTTTATAACTCGTTGGTCAGTCTACATTTGGAGTACTACAGTTCTGAATCCCAATCTTTTGAAAAGACCGATCTCTTAGAAATAGACTTTCGTGATTTTTTTTTTTTTTGACAACGGCGACGATGGAACTTGGAACTGTCAACTCAGGAAACATTGATGTAACTTTGGGACAATATCTTTGGGGTCATAGTAGATGTCAAAGATACTTCTTGAACGTCCTGTTAAGTTTCCATAGCAAATAACGGCTTTAATTTCTTACTTAAGGCATCATGGTTGTGGACAGTTTTGAACTCCCTGATTTTGATGATAAAAGAAAGCAGAAAAAATCACACTGTTAAGAAATCTTTCCGTACCTTTCTCACACCTTGAAAGAGTTTGTATCCACAAGTGATTTAATAACTAAAGATTACTATTAGTAGTTGTATAAGCTCTAGTAGTTTAGCACTTTTTGTGGTCTCCGAAAACCATTAAAATTCCAGGGTAAGCAAGTAATTATGAGTTGTACTCGACTTAGTTGATGTCCACATCTAATTGGTAGATAGTAACGAAGTGTACACGTTAATTCAATGGTAATAAAAGCTTATTTTTAACTTTATGGACGCAGCACTATATGATGGAGCGCTGCTCTAAACCTCTCTCTGAAGCCTGCTTGGTCTTGCCAGAGTGTAGGCCACATTGTGATAGAATTTCCTAGTCCGGTGTTAGCGGCGTGCGCAATACCTATCCTAGTACCGTGTCGAGCGGGATTGTTACCGATTGTGCCTCGGGAATCCTGTTCTGCACACTGGACTTTGGGGTGATAGTTTTTGTTAAGAGGCAGCAACGGGAGGGGGGGGGGGATTACTACATAATTTTTATTTATTGTTGGTGGTTGCTCGCTTATGTCCCTGAGGGAAGTGGGCCTCGCCTGGGGATATTTTATAGTTTCTTAATTTCTTTTGTTTTGTATTTTTGGCATCAGTAATAGCCTTATGACTACCATCATCATTAGCGTCATCACTAGCATTATCATTCACGTTATCACTATCATCATCATTCACGCTATAACTATCATCATTATTAACGTTCCCCGTAAAGGGGCACGGCGATGTGGGTTTTTTTTTGGCCGCTGTGCTGACGGGTCTCGGCGCCCCTTCCGGCCCCAACTTAGCTTCCTCCTCTTCCACTAAGCCCTACCTCGTCTTCTGTACCATTTCTCTTTCACTCTGCATCACCCTTCCATCCACCCTTTTTACTCAATCACTTTATCTACCCTTTCATCAGTTCTACTGCCCATGGGGCCTCTTGATCACGATCCGGCGACCCAAAGGACCTGCATAAGAATCACTCATACAACCCGATGTTAGGCCTGGTGACCCTAACCGCTCTGATACCAGTCACCAAGCCTGATCCGTCATCCCGACCTGCCTACCACGCCATGTGTAGGATTTGGTCCTCGTTTTTCCAAGGGGTAGCGGAGAAGGCGTACCTCGCCCCCCCCCCTACCTAGTGATAGCGACCGGAACCAATTAAAGGCGCCCAGTAGTGCTGTTCCCATGTTGGGGTCAGTGTTGGCCGCCACAGGCGTAGGTGTCGGATCTTTAAACAACGCCCATGAATAATCTAAATTCAAAAACATCCAAAAAACACACAAATATACAAATAAACAATACGACTCTGGAAAACCATTTGTACCCACTTGCTGGTCACGCAATATTACAATCCAAACAACAGAAAAAGAAAAAAATGTGCCCTGGATCTCCGAGAACGACTACAGCATGTCACCGGAGAAGCTTAACCAGAGTCCACTTAGAAAAACTATTAACGATAATCACGTTCGGAGAACATAAATTAAACACATCACATAAAAACGGTTGCAATAAGAGCATTGGAACCACACTTATCAGCTGTTTCATTCCAAGACCTAAAAGCTCAAGACGATTTCATCTGTTGCGCAATCAAAAAAGTATTCGAAGACGATGGCCACACGATGGAGAGCGTCTCCCTATATGAAAGGAAAAGACCAAACTGCACAATGCCATTAAAAATCGTAAAACTTGTAGTAAAACAACAAACGCTACCACAAAACATCCGCTTCGCAGGAACCATAACTCCCATAAGGCAAAAGCTTCCTACACCAATGCAGTGCCGCAAATGTCTTCGCTTCAGACATCCAATTAGGGATAACACATCGCAATCGCAACTATGCTTTAGATGTAGTTCCAGCGACCACCAAATCGAGGGCTACACCCAACAGTAAAAATACCACAACCGTGAAAAAATTATATATCTTTCAAAAAGTCGTACCAACATTATATAATCGCCGGCGGTACAAAATATGGCGGAGGAGGGAGTCTCACTGGAGACCCCCACCTACGCCGCAGAATCTCCTACCACTAGCCCAGATCGAAAACTCAAGAAAGCAATAAGAAACTCCAGCTCGAAACAATCACATTTGATGATGAAACCAACCAAATCACATTCGACGATGAAACCAACCACAATTCTATAACTGATAGCCCTACTCCAAAACACCAAGAAGGAACTGAGGACGTCACTGCGGCAAAAATACAAGAAAACATAAATATACAACAAACCTCAGTAGATTCCCACCCGACACTAAATCAAACTATATTACCAGAGAAAAACTCGACTGACTATTACCAAGATAATAAAAAAGATATCCAAGACGAACCAAAAGAACAGCCCTCTGAGCCCCTAAACGAACCCACAAACAACAAAAAGACTCCATGAAAAAAGACTTGCCCACAACGAAAATAAGAAAACCAAGCCTACAAAGAAACACTCTCCTCAATATAAAAACACGCTACGAATCTCTATTAGACTACAATACTCCTCTATAATTATCTGCCTTAATGAGATAAAAAACACAAACCCCGAATTTTTTCTTAAAGAGCAATATAATTGTCATTCCTAACAAGATAACAAAACAAAAGGCAATGCCATATACATACATAAAAAAACACCCCTTGCGCATCCCACCAACTTAACACTCCACTTTGGGCAATAAGGGCACAACGCGGTCACCTTCTGACCATCTGCTCTATCTCTTTGTCCCCAAATATACCAACATCTTGAGATCACCTGGAACTAAGTTTTGACCGACTACTAGAGCCATTCCTTGCCTTTAGAGATTTCAACGCCAAAAACATCCACTGGTATGATCGAAAGGAAAACAACAGAGTAAGACTGATAATAAATATAATTGAAAATCGCCAGATAGAGATATTAAATGGGACATTCCAACCTACTACAGTCAGCAAAATGATACCTTCTTCCATATTGACCTATCCATCCGAATCCACCAATTCTCCATCTGAAACCTACTGGCACACTCACAACGACCTAAGCGGGAGCGACCACTACCCAATAATCACAGAGGTGCTCCCAGAAATCCCCTTCACCCCAAGGCCACATCGGAAACTACCAGCGTTCAAAGTGGACCGAATTCACCAGAGCCACGGCAGAAATTCCATCCATCGTGCTAAAGACATCCACCGTTTTGCTCAACGTGTCCAACAAATAGCCAAGAATCGTGTGCCTCAATCCAGTCCTAAAAACAACTGAAGATCCAATCCATGATGGATGAGAGAATGCCAAAAGGCAAAACAACAAAGAAACAGAGCTCATAGATACTTTAGGTTTACCAGGTCTACCTGATCATGCATGGAGTACAAACGTTGTTGCGCTTTAGCCCGGCGAACATTTAAGGAGGCACGCCGTCACTCATAGCAAGGCTATGTATCATCTTTTAACGCCGCAACCCCCATAACCAAGATATAGCGCCACATCAAAAAGTGGAAGGGTAATGCATTCAGAGTACACTTGCCAATCCTTAAGATAAATAACAACCTCATCATCCAACCACAGGATGTGGTCACTATAATAGCAAACTCCCTAAAAGACGTACATATCAAAGGGATCCCAAGAACATCTTATCCTAAGACGGAAAACAAATAGAGGCAATACCTCTGAACCTCCCAACGCAACAAGCTCTTAAGTATAACACCCCATATTCTCTATCCGAACTGGAAGCTTCACTCACAAACTGTCGGAATACTGCCCCAGGACATTACCAAATATCTTATCCAATTATCCGAAAATTACTTCCCAATGTCCTTGGGTATCTCTTAGATACCCTACAATAAGATTTGTCAAAACGGCACCTTTCCAAAGCAATGGCGCCATGCCACCGTACTACCCTTCCTGAAACCTGGTAATGACCCTACGCATCCAACAAACTACAGACCAATGGCCTTAACAGCATGCCTCAGCAAACTCTTTGAAAGAATGGTCAACATAAGACTAAAGTGGTATTCGGGAGCCAACAATCTCCTATTCCCCAGCCAAAAATCAATCCATACTCGAACCTTTAACTTTGTTGGACCACTACATAAGCCACTCCTTTTCAGACGGAGAAATCCTAACGGCAGTATTCTTTCACCTCAGTAAAGCCTATGATACATTATGAAAACGACACGTCCTTACCAAATTCATGACATTGGTATCAGAGGCTCTCTCGCCAACTTTATTAAAAACTTTCTGATCAGATATTTTAATGTAGGCCTCTAGAGAACCTGTTCCTATACACAAATCCACAACAGGGGGTTCCGCAAAGAAGCGTTCTGAGCACCACTTTGCTCTTAATCGTCATTAATGACACCACTAAAAGTCCTACCTCCCAGCAAGTGTTCTCTTTACGTAGACGATTTTGCCATCTGGCTCTCAGTAAAACGCCTTCCATAAAGCTATAAATACACTACATATACAAATAAACAGGGCTTCACAATTTCGACAGAAAAAAAGTCACTGTCACCTTCAGCAGAAGAAGAAACATCCACAATCCAATCTTGTACACAGACAGACAACCAATTACCACTAGAACAGATGCCAGGTTCCTTAGCCTCATATTTGACAAGAAGATGTCATGAAGTAAACACGTCATTTATCTCCGGCAACGCTGCATACCCATCATAGCCCTACATCATCTCTGCGCAGAAACTGGTATAGCACCACGCTGCTACCAGAGATCACTAACAGAATTAAAATAATTAGCCCGAGCCTATCGAAACACCACCAAACAACCGAATTCTAAAAAATACAACACCAACATATACTCCTACAAACCGCAGATACATACTCGTAGCATACACCCAGATACATATGTACATAGCATAACTTGAACTTGCCTGAGCCTTACATCATCAACGAAAAACCCTCGACTATTCTCCCATGGCTAACACCCCTTCCAACAGTCTGCCAAATACCCTTGCCTTCTTCGAAAATAACAACGCAACCCTCAGTACTACCACTCTTTTCAAGTGCCACCCTGAAATCCATGAGCCCAGCCAGTCAATTTTCACTGACGGATCCAAATCAAACAACTGTGTGGCATCCACAGTAATCCTCCCTCGCCAGGCAAAAATGGCACGAATACCTGAATGCGCGTCAGTTCTATCAGCGGAACTGACAGCAATTTTATTAACTCTAAATTCTGCAGCAACTGGCAACAAAATTACAATATTCTCCGACTCCAATAGTGCACTAGAGATGCTAAAATCCTACAATCAGACACATCCCCTCTTCATCAAAATCCGAAATAAATTAGCATCTTATTCCAGCAAACAATCTTATGCTGGTACCCAGTGCCGGTTTAACCTAGGGCACATGTAGCACGTGCTACGGGCCCCGCGCTTCAGGGAGCCCCGCGGAGATTTAAAAAATTAGTAATAATTAAGTTTTTGCCCTTAGGCACAGAAGGCTGAGACAAAATAATTATTCATTTTCCTGCTTTTTTATATTATTATTATATATGATACTCGTATTACTATATATAAGAAAAATATAGAAAACCACTAGAGCATAGTACAATAAGTCTGGTATGTTATAGTAGTACAGGGTGATGTTCTTTAAAAAGGAATAAAAAGTGTATAAAATAAAACCCTCCTTTTTCAGTTGAGTCCTCCCAGCCATAGCAGCAGTTCTTTTAAATTCCTCAGATATTTTTTTCCCTCTCTGCAGAGGAAAATGGGGGGTGGGGGTGAGATACAATATATATGTATATATAATATATACGGGTGGGGGCCCAACCGTTCCTTGTGTTCTGGACCCTGCAGCTCCTTAAAGCGGCCCTGCTGGTACCCCTCACATGTGGGGATCAAAGGCAACGAGAATTTCGATGCAGCAGCAAAAACAGCCACAACAAATCAACTACTTCCTACAGTAACCAACGTATTTCAAAGATATTACAAACTCTTCAGCAAAAACCATCAGAAACAAATAGCCCCTACATGGACACCCTCGTCCAAGTAAACGCGAAAGGATGAAGTAGTCTTAGCCCGACTGAGGCTAGGACACACCAGGCTGACCATCAGCCACTGGTTCTGCAATTCCCCACCACCGTAATGCGCCACATATCACACCCAAATCTCCATTCCTCACATACTAGTGAGTTGCAGAAAACATCGAGAAAAGAGAGCTAAGCACTTCGGACCCCCCCCCCCCCTCCTTCCTAGAATCGATTCTAGATGATGACCCCAAAACAAAGAAAACCTATTCTACCCGAAAGAAACTAAGCTATACCAAATAATTTTAACGAAGAGCGCATGGGTCGATTCAAAGTTTGGTGAAAGAGGACGTAAAAGACTTAATAAAAAAAATCACTAACATCATCGCTAGCATCTTCATTCATGTTATCATTAGCGTCTTCACTAGCATTATCATCAACGTCATCACTAGCAACATCATTAACGTCATCACTAGAGTCATCATTGACGTTATATCTAGCAATATCATTAACGCCACCACTACCATCATCATTAGCCTTATCACTACCATCATCATTAGCTTTATTACTAGCAACATCACTGCCGCCAATTCAAATCCGCATCCCTCTACTTTTTTCTATTTTAGCCTACATACATTTTCTTCATTTGAGCTCGTTTCGTTTCTTCCTATGTTGGCAATAAACTCACCTTTGGTTATCTCGCTCATCTTTGTATCCCAATCATAAAAGAGTTTTGCTTTTCTTTCGAACAGCTGTACAAGCTTGTGACGGCTGACCTGGGATTTGCATACCGTACCCACAAAAAAGTTCACCTGGCACTGCACCCCATCACTAGAGAGCACGCGGGCACTTATGAGTGCGTTGCAACCAATACAGCCGGAGCTGATGCCACCAAGATTGAAGTCATTGTGGGTGAGTGCCATGCGATGCTAGTGTTTCAGAGGGAACGGAGTATTTGCCAGTCCTTAAAGTGAAGTACAAAGTCACTGTAGCAGTCCTGGGAAGGTTGAGTGAGCGAGTAGTTGCGTTAGGCATACAGTGTTTACCTCCGAAGGTCAATTGAGGGACCGTTTACCTAGCACTCACCTTTGTCATAGTTATTGACGCTTTTCAACGATTATTTCAGAATCTGTGGATTACTACCGCTCTGTCCTAGCGAATCAGGAACTTCCAGACACGAGTGACATACTCAGTAAGTTATTGCTCCACTTCGTTTTCAATGTGATGGATGGTGGTCTTTAGGAAAAACAGTCATACATAAACTTTTTCATCACTCTTTTGTATGGAAGGTGATGAAACGACAAACACTGAATTCCCTACTCCCCTCCAAATTATGTTTTGTCGATGCTCGTCGCCCCGTAAACATTATTTGGCCTAAGTGATGTCAACACTTCCCATCAGGTGAGTTAGCTGCATCCCTGAATGATCTCCTGGCGGAGGGTGACTGCTCCTGCGACATCATGTTCCTGATGCACGTCTCTCCGGATGCCCCCCCTCAAACTGTGGCTGCCCAGGCCAATTTCGTGCACACCGTCGCAGCCCCCATGTAAGTCCATGGGCAAAATCTTTTGTTTTGTATTTTCGTGAGGAATCTTGCCATAGTGAGTTTCCATTGGCACCCGTGTGTGTGAATAACCACAGCTGCGGATTGAATTTAATCCTTTTTACTGCCTATTCTACGTAAGAATCCTTCCTTAGTGATTTGCGATACTTCCTCCCCACCCCGATTGACTTCTGTCATCTTTTTCATCATCCTTGCCCAGTGTACCTTGATGTCTCCGAATCCGAAGAGGTCATCGTCTTTCTTGTAACCCACCCTCCTCTGTTTGAAGTCGGCGGGGCTCTACCAGGCGATGCGTCTGTCTTGACGGTCGAGCTGGCTGCAATTCACCACTCAGTACGGGAGATAATTTGACGTGTCCGGTTCAGGGAGGGGAATTATGGTTTATAGGGACTCACAGTGCGCCTTCAGGGCCTTGGAATCTCCACACACCCTGGGTCGCAGTATTCGTGACACCACGGCTGCCAAGATCCTGGAAAGTGTCTATCTAGATCAGCGTCTTCCTGGTTCCTAGACATGTAGGGTTCGAGGGAAATAAGGTGGCCAAACAGTCTGTGATGACTGGGTGACCGAACCAGCATTTCGCTCTTCCCCGCTCAAGTTGGCAGTCGCCAGTATAGAACCTTAAATAAAAAAAAATAATTCTGAATCGTTATAATACCTCTCTTTGTTTTCAATTTCCGTCATTTCCTGTTAATTTCTCTTGTTCTCATCTGTTCCCCTAATTTTCACCGCATTTTTTCTCCAATCCTGCATTTTTCTTTCTTCTCTTAGCTTGTTTTCTCATTTCTTCCCTGTTCTCTTCCCCCATCCCTTCAAAGAGGGTGCCTTTCCGGCCACAATCAGCTCGTTTAGTCTTTTCCACTTTACAAGCATCTTCTCACCTCTCTTTCTCTTTTGGTTTTGTACCCTCCCAGCCAGCCCTGGCCGTTTTGCACGCCGACCACTCCCATGGTGGTCGGCCGAGTGTGAGACGGCCCTCAAACAGAAGCGTTATGCCTACATGCGCTATAAGCGCCGCCCGAACGATTTCACTGTCGCTGAATTTCGTCGGGCTAGGGCTAGGTTCCGGTATATTTCGAAGCACGCCCGCCGCTCTTCTTGGCGGGCATACGTGTCTTCACTTAACGGGAAGACCCCTTTAGCTGAGGTGTGGAAGCGAGTCAAAAGGATTCGGGGCAAGTTCTCGCAGGACCCCCCTCCCGTTCTCCAGGAGAATGGGACCGCAATCTCGGACCCCGCGTCCGTGGCGGAATCCTTAGCGACCGCTTTTTCCGCATTCTCTAGCCGTGATGCTGCTCCGCCAGCATTCAATGCACGTCGTGATGTCGCGGAAGGCCGCCGGCTGGACTTTACCTCCAGAGGCGGAGAACCCTTCAACGACAAGTTTACTGTGAGTGAGTTGCGTTCCGCTCTCGCTTCGTGCGCGGACACCGCCCATGGTCCGGACGATGTCCCGTACGCCATGCTTCGACACCTGGGTGAGCGAGGCATGGCCTTTCTGTTAGATTTGTTCAACAGGATCTGGGTGGAAGGTCTTCTCCCAGACTCCTGGCGAATCGCTACTGTGCTCGCCTTTCGCAAGCCGGGGAGAGATCACTCTACTCCGACCGGTTTCCGCCCAATCTCTCTAACCTCTTGCGTGTGCAAGTTGATGGAGAAATTGGTAAATGTTAGATTAGCCTATTTCCTGGACAGCGGAGGCCATCTGTCTTCTGCACAGTGCGGCTTCCGTAAGTTCCACTCCACGTCGGATGCTCTGCTCCGACTGGAAAGTGCCGTCTGCGAGGCTTTCCTTCGTAGACAGCACTACGCCACGGTGTTTTTTGATCTGGAGAAGGCCTATGATACCGCATGGCGATACGGTATCATGGAGACTCTCCACACGATGGGGGCGAGGGGACGCCTCCCAATTTTTATATCTGAATTTTTGCGAGATCGTCGATTCCACGTACGGGTGGGGGGAGCCCTCTCCGGCCCAAAGGAGCAGGAAGAGGGTGTCCCGCAGGGAAGTGTCCTCAGTGTCACACTCTTTGCCCTGAGCATCAACGGCATCACCTCGGTGCTGCCGGAAGATGTTCTCGCTACGCTCTACGTGGACGACCTTTCGATCTCTTTTGGCGCGGCCCAGATGCCAACTCTGGAGCGTCGACTCCAACAGGCATTGAACCGCGTCTCTCGCTATGCCGAAGCGCACAGGTTTCGGTTTTCTTTGGCCAAGACTAAGGTGGTGCACTTCTGCCGCCATCCACGGCTTCACCCCGACCCAGATTTGTTTCTTAATGGGGTGCGCCTGGATGTGGTTGAGTCGCACCGTTTCCTTGGTCTTGTATTCGACCGACGCCTCACCTGGGAGGCTCATATTCGCAGCCTTAGGGTCTCTTGTACCCGCGCCATGGACATTCTCCGTTCCGTGACGTTCAGCGCTTGGGGCGCTGATAGGGCTACCGCCTTACTTTTTTATCGATCCTTTGTTCGCTCGAAGCTCGACTACGGATGCGAGTTTTATGCATCCGCAGCCGAGTGTTTATTGCGGAAGGTGGATTCGATCCACCACACCGGCCTTCGCCTTGCGACCGGTGCCTTCCGCACTTCCCCCATTGAGAGCCTGTTGGTCGATGCTGGGGAGATGCCACTCGCTCTGCGCCGCGTGCAGTGCATCACTCGCCTGTACGCGCGAGCCCGGCGCCTCCCTCAGTCGCCAACAGCTCTCACTGCATCCGCAGCTGATCTCGATGGTGCCTATGCCGCCGAGAGACGCCAGTCATACCCTAAGCCCTTTGGGTTTAGGGCCAGGAAACTCCTTCGAGAGGTAGATATAGCTCTCGGGCCGGTGGCGCCCCTGGTTCTGCCCAGGACGCCACCCTGGAGGGTACCACATTTGGCTATTTGTCGCCACGCCTCTGCTCCCAAAGCTTGTACTGCGCCGGGAGTATTGCGTTCGACCTTTTTGGAGCACACATCGTGTCACGCTGGTACCGTGCCAGTGTATACGGATGGCTCCAAGTCCCAAGAGGGGGTCGGCTTCCACGCCGTATCCCCTCTGTTTGAAGTCAGCGGGGCTCTACCAGGCGCTGCGTCTGTCTTCACGGCCGAGCTGGTGGCAATACACCACTCGGTACGGGAGATTACGCGACGTGCCCGGTTCGGAGACCGGATTGTGATCTATAGCGACTCACAAAGCGCCCGGAGTGCTCTCGGGGCATTGGAATCTCCGCATCCCCTGGTTCGCGATATCCGTGACGCCACGGTTTTGGCGAGCCGGGCAGATGTCGAGATTATCTTCTGCTGGGTTCCTGGACATGTAGGAATTGCGGGGAATGAGCGCGCCGATGAGGGCGCCAAAGAGTCCGCGAGGACTCTGCGACCGGACCAGCGTTTCGCTCTTCCTCACACCGACTACATGGCAGGAATACGGGCAGCTCTTCGGACTGCTTGGCAAAGAAGATGGGAGACGGTCGAAGGGAACTTAAAGTTGCGTGCCATTGCGCCGCGACTGTTCCCATGGACCTATCCCCCAATGCCGCGGTGGCTTCAGGTTGCTTTCTGTCGTCTCCGAATCGGACACACTCGTGTGACGCATCGCTATCTGATGGATCGCTCGCCTACGCCCTATTGCAACGCCTTTTTCGTCCCCCAGACTGTTCGGCACATTCTTGTCGAATGTCCCAGTCTGGGTGATCTTCGCGCACGATACCTGTCCCAGTACCGGGATGGGCGGGGTCGCTACCGCCTGTCCCTTGTGCTTGGGACAGATTCGTGCACACTGACTTGTGGACTTGTTGACTTCTTGGGGGAGGCCGGCCTTCTCCCTATTATTTAAGCAAGGTTTGTTTGTTTTTTTTTGTTGTTTTTTTTGCATTTGTTTTGTTTTTGTTTGTTTTTTTTCTTTAGTTGCACGCTCCTGCGCCGGGGGGACCTCTCCCCGACGCACCAGCTTGCTTCCTTTCCCCCTTTTGGGGTGTTGTTGTTTTTTTTTTCTCTTTAATTTCATTTTAAAGTAGCCTAGAACTAGGCCAGTTTTAATACGGCGACTAATGCCCAAGTAGGCAGTCGCCAGATGAGCTCTAAAAAAAAAAAAAAAAAAAAAAAAAAGGTACCCTCCCAGCCCACAGACCCCCTCGCCGTCGGCCCCAACGCCAACAAGAGTTGTGATATGGGAGGGATATTTTTCTTGGTTCATATCTGATCAAGTGTTATTAAGGCGATGCTCTTTTGCGAGATTCCTTGATGTATCCTAGTCGCGCGGATGTTTCACGGAGGATGGTATGGATCTTGCATGTAGTGCCATGGATGACAAGTTTAGTATAATGTGAAGATGTGCTCGATGTCTAGATGATGATTTATGGCCAGGACTTGGTTCGGAGTTTAAGTGTTTGATTGGAATGCTACGTATGCATCCCCTAGCAAAGTCTTGCTTTATTTTGCATAATGGTAGAAATAGGGGCACTACGCAGGGTTTGTCGTACCCCTACCCGTACGCCAAGAGGGGTTCCGCTTCCACGCTATATCTCCTCTTTTGGAAGTCAGCGGGGCTCTACCAGGCACTGCGTCTGTTTTCACGGCTGAGCTGGTTGCAATACACCGCTACAAAATAGTAACTAAAGAATTGATTCATTTTACCTTTTTTTCATAGGCGTCACGAACTTTCCAGATGAGCTAATTTTGAATTTTTATTTGTTTGTTTTTTCGCGCCAGTAGCCTCGTTTGAGTATTAATATTAAACTAGAAAATATCCCCATTAGTAGGGCAGAGAAGCTTGGATGGGAAGTCATCTCTATAATAATCCCATGAATGTATCAAATCACCATGGATTGGATCTTTGAATTATTCAGTCCTATTCTGCACTTAAGTGTCCTCTTCCTCTTTATCCCACTCCTCTTTCCTATCTTCGCCTGTTTCTACCCTATTTAATTGCACTGAATTGTAAAGGAGTTAATGAAATAATCATGGTAAGAAGATGAAATAATCATCTTGAAAGGGCAGTGGTGAAGAAGATGAATCAATCATATTGATTTGGAGCCGTTTGTTTTTACGCAGAATTTCGCCGATGATTCGCATTGCAGCAGCCACTTTCTCTGACTACCTCAACTTCAAGCTCAGCTTTGGCAAGGGCGTAAACCAGTGCGCCCTCGAGAATTCTCTCAAGTCACTTGACCATGAAAAGTGGCCGACCCGCATCCAAGGAGTCCTTAGGGATGCACTCAAAAGATTCCGCAAGTCCAAGAATGAGTGCAAAGTCCTTTGTAAGTCTTCTAGCCATGGTTTTGTATGTGATCTGGTCATTTTTCCACTAAACACTACCTAATCTTCTCCATGGATATGGAGGTGGGGTTCCACAATAAGTAACTTAATGAGGGGTAAGACAGGAAAATCAGTTTGCATTAAAGACTAAAGCCCCTTTGGGGGTCGGGGGGAGACAGCAAAGCTGAGGTTGCCCCTATTTCCGTTGGTTTGAGGTCCGTTTCCTTTCCAGTTTTCCCCATTTTCGGGTCGCTTGGGGCAGAGGGTGCCAATGCGATAGTATCCAAACATCTCAAGAAACTCGGCGTCAAGATCCTTATTCTGGAGGTGACTCCATCCCCCCTTGCTGGGGTTCAAGAGATGGCCTCCAAGCGTGGGGACGGTAAACCATACCACTGGTGGATCCCAATCAAGATCTGGTCTACTATTGTCTCTTATATGGCCTACATACCCGAGGGTAAGGATGGAAACTTGCACTTACAGTAAGATATTTTACCTTGGGGGCCAACAGGGATGAAAAACGCATTAAGACCTACAAAGACTAGCAATAAACCCTTTCAACCCTCATTTTTCCAAGGTCCGATAGTAAAGCATCCAGGGATAATTGGGTGCATGTGTGAACAGCCAAAGGTCTCCAAAATATTAAGCGCACCCACTGATTCCTTAAGTTTGTTTTATGAGGGATAAAAAGTCGAGGATTGTAATGTAATGGAGTGGAATGTGTTTAAGTGAAGATGGTTTCAGACTTTATTCTCACTTTTGATAATAGACATGGATATATACTGTATATACAGATTATAAAAAAAAAATGTTAAAAGCGACAGCTAATTTCGTATTGATAATTTTGCTCTTGAGTCTGTCGAATTGACGTAGGGTCACTTTTACATCTGGATTCAACCCATGAATACCTTCACTACAAATTTATTTAAAATTAAATTATTCTTAGAGAAGAAACAGAAAATTAGAGCTCTTAAGCAAGGAATTCTTTTAGACGCCTTTCCATACAACTGGTATGACCATCTGAAAAAGGTAAAGATAAACCAAATTAGTTTATATTTCACAATTATAAGTTCATACGTACTAATCAACATACTCGTATAAATAATAATAAAATTGCAAATATACTAACGTATGGATAGGCAACTACATGCCAAAGGAGAATAGGTGTGATGGTCAAAGTAGCATTCATCGCCCTATGTTTATCTCATTTGACCTTTTCTTTCCTATTCGTACGTTTTTAGTAGATGTGCCACTTTATTTCTATTTTATGATTATTATTTATACACATTGTTTGTTAATATGTATGTAACCTTTTATTATTGTGGTATATAAACCCATTTAGGGCAATATCTTTTTGTCTTTGAAGAAGATAGGAGTTGTATCGAAACACGTCAGTTTAATAAAATTGCTTGCTTTAACAGCTCTAATTTTTTACCTCTTCTCTAAAGGTAAGCGAGTTATAAATGAATTTTGGTGAACCTATTCATAGGTTGAATCTATACACAGAACTTATTATAATTGAAGATGAAAATATAATAACCAAATTTTTATATAGTTTTTCTATAATACTAATTTTGTAAAGACCATATCATACTGAGCCTTCAAAGATCTCGTTTTTTTCTCTACATGGAGGAGGTTATAAATTAACGGTCGAATATTCATTCTTGATTTCAGCTGAGATTTTGGTCTTATGGTGTGACCTTCTTCGAGCAAGTTTTCTTTAAAGTGAGATAGTACAAAAGTTAAAGTTTTATACTAAAAATAAAGTAAACTATTCTATTAACTGTAGGTATATAATCCATTTTAGTACTAGGACGAGGAATGCAGGTACAAAAGAGTTTAAACCAATTAATAATATGTGGAATGCTTAATGGTAATGGGATAACTTGGGAAGCGAAGATCATGTTGGTTTGAAATGGGATTTGTTGATCATTTTAGAATTCCTCCTCAAAATCCTTCTCACTCTTGACCACTCAACAAATCCCTTCCTTCAGCAGTTCCCTTTCAATGCTATCCCTCCCCACCCCTTTCCCTGACTTCTCGGCACCCATTCATCTGTTGATTCTACCCCTCCCCCAAACTTAGTTCCAAAGCACTCAGTTTCTCAATACCTTCAGACCTTAGTATAGCTAAGGACCCAGGATTCTTTAGGTCTTCCCGTCGGCCTCTCCCTCCCTTCTTATCAAAAGAGTAACCCTCAATTTCGATTTTCCTGCTTTCCCTTTTGTCTCTACCACAGAAATCCATTGCATATTTCTGTGAATTTCTCGCTAAAGGGGAGGGTATTACGTTTCTTCTAATTTCCTATTGACCTCGTTCTGTCTGTCTTAAGGATCCTAGGCCTTCAGAGCCTGGGATCTCATTTCTTCGCCGCTAAGATGTTTGCTCCGCCACGGGGCAGATCAGGTCGACGCAGAATGCCATCTTTATCCCTTTGTTAGTCCATATCGCCCTCTTTCTCTGCACTGACCTGTATGGGATGGTTGTTTCTCTTCTCGATCGTCCTTTTGATTTTATTGATCCCTCAATTCTTCAGGAGCTACTTCGACTCTTTCCTTTTTAAGGAAATTTCAATAGCAGGGACACCGCCTGAAGCGATGGTTGCCCAAGTTTCCTCGCACCCTCTCTCCCTTCCTTCATGGATGAATTGTCCTTGTCTTGTTGGTTGAATTCCGGCGCAACCACCTATTTTCACCCTTCCACCGACACACTTATGTTGTCCTTTCCCTCGTCTAGGAAGAAGTGCTACTGGACTTTACCAGGTCAATACCTCCCTAGGTGTTTTTCATATTCAACAGAGCTATATTCAATTCGTGGGGCCCTCCCTATCGTCGGTATACTTACCTCGAACGAATTTGTGTTGTTCACGAAATACCGAAACGTGATTTCTGCACTAGCGCATTACACTGACCCACACTCATTGATCTGCGAGATCCAACTGCTTTGGAATGAGCTCTAAGTCTCGTCCAATAAGCTTGTCACCAATATCCATGGCAACCAAGCTGCTCAATTAGCCTCCACCACTGTACGCTGAGTCCCCTTTTCATTCAGTGATCTTCCACATGTGAAGATCTTTCATGCACATTGCCTTGCCACCTGGCAAACGAGGCCTCTCACCACCTCTTCGCATTGAACCCTTATACCGCCCCCGCCACAAACAGAGGGTGTTGGCCTGCTAACGCTTGGGTTATACCAGGCTAGCCCACGGACACCTTATGTTCCGCGATCTCTTGCCGCACCACACTGACCGTGTCCATAGTACTCCTTTTCTTTCATCCCTAAGTGACTCGGGGCACTTGTTTTCGATTCTGGCCAAAAAACCCTGGCAAATAGGCTTTTCCCTTTGCCCTCTCCCACTTTTCTTCTTTTTGGACTCCTTTCGGTGATCTAGACATAAAATAGACCAGATTTTTTACCTTCTCGAGAGCCAACTCCCGGGATAGGAACAAGGGTAAAAAGGACCTTTTTAGATCTCATGATCCCTAAGCGTTACACCCATTCTATTTTTTGAACATACTTAGGAGAATAAGGAAATTGTCCCTACGAGTTATCAAAAGAGTTCAAAGCAATAATCCTCTAGTCTGGCGTGCAAAAACCAGTCCCGAGTACAAACGATAAGTGGTAGCGACCCTGCTCGTCCTTGTACCGGGTTCAGGTAACGTGGATCGAAGACCCTAGCTCCACCTTGGTGATGCACGGGGACTTGTTGCTCTCTCTCTCTCTCTCAACCATGCCCCACCCATAATAGTCCAGGAGGTTGCAGTCTATGGGTTAAGAAAACAGATGTTCGGAGTGTCGTGGTCAAACTTTGCACACATAACTAAACTTGGCCTTTTTTGCAGAGCTCTCTGAGTGCATGGCAAAGAAAAGAGACATCGATGGCGTTTGCGTCAGGGAAGGAAAGAACTGTACCAAGTCTTCGCAATGCCAAGGGATTGGGTACGGATGTGTACAGGGGGTCTGCACATCGCTTGAGTGCGACACAAAACCGAATCTGCCTGGTAGGTTTTACTTTGCTCTTTCCAACCTCGCTATAGCTACACCTCGCAATGGGATGGATGGCGTGGTAGGGAGTAAAGGGATAAAGCCCCTCCTACATCTTAAGCCCTCTTAGCATTAGTATACCCTCCCGTCTCCAATGCCGCCGATAGTCTCTAAACTCCATGATTATTCCTTCTACAAATCTTCATTTCATTCTCCCCCTATTTTGTGAGGGCGTCAGATGCATCATGGCCAACCATGCTGCAACTAACTGAAGGACTGTATGCCCTCCTACCCGCATTGAAGGCTCAGGTGGCGTGGGGCTAACTGTCAGAACAGCCACTGCCAAGAGAAACGTGCCCTCTTTAACATACCCCACCTCTATTTCTTATTAAGGACTTGATCAGCAGCGTTAGAAGAGAGGCTTTGGAGCCTCAATAAACAACCCCGCCCGAAAGGGGGTCAGGTGTAGCTTGGGTACCTATGCTGCAGATGACATCTAGAGCGCTGCATGCCGTCCCTGCTCCAACGCCCACAATTTCGTGCCCTCTTGGCCCCATTTCCATGTGAGGATCTAGGGCTAAATATCTTCCGCACAGTTTGAAGTCTTACATTTTAGAGGGAAAATGCCCTCGCTGGTGTTTGCTTTATGTGTTGGGTCCTGGGTGTTAGGGTGCGACTAGTAGAGGGGAGTTGTGCCCTAGTAACACAATCCCTAACGTGTAATAGGCTGATCACCCTACCCACCACCCTAAGGTGGAGCTCCCTTATGGTGAGTGGGTTGTAGTGTCTCGGTGAGTCCAAGGCTAACGAAAGGAATTGCGTGCCCTCCCGGCCCCAGTACCAGGGGGTGTCGGGTGTTGCATACCGCACCTGAATTATGGAGAATTGTGTACTCTCCCAACCCCAATGCCCGTTGATGATCTGCGGCTATCTATCTTCCACACATCTTCACTACTTTTGCCTTCACCACTTTCTTTACAGGGGGTGGAGGAGGGGTCAGGGTGGCCAGGGCAGGCCTCTTTCTGGCGGAGGGGTTCCCTTCCACTCGTTCCTAGGGTTCCCTACCTACTATCGAGCCGGGCCCCTATTTACTTTCTCAAGGGCCGGGTCGTGCCTACACTTGGGGGGGTGGGCACGGGTTTGGTCCAAGAGGAGGGACCTCCTTCGGGGATCCACACAATGCGTGCGAAGCACACCATATTTCTGTTCTTCCTTGGAGGCGGTGCGTTGCTCCCCGTGGTGGCTGCCATGGGAGGAGAGGGTTACTCTTCTGTAGATGCCGACTTCCCCAAAACACGCAAGTCTTCTATCCCAAAACCAAAGCCCTCCGCCCCTAAAAGAGGGTTCACGACAGTGAAAATCTGCAAGCCCAAACCCACTTTTGAGGGAAGGCTGACAGAAACGGTTGCAGCCGATGGGGGCTTTGCCCCAGAAGGCAGAATATTCCCAGGGAGTGTATCATGGCGCGGTGGGACCGCTCACAAAACCTAATCTCACTTATTGGTAGTGCACTCCAAAGAGGACAGGTCTCCAAAGGTAAATAAACCACAAAACCTAATCGTCCTCAAAATAAAAGAAAAATATGAGTTCTCCTCCGTGTGGTCCTATGGAGATGGTGGTTCTTTCGTCATTTAGGCGAGCCACCATACCGATAAGCAGGGTTCGGCCTCAGACATCGGAGCCCCGTCGAGAAGGGAGAAGGGATGTAAGCATAAAAAAAGAAAGCAAGACCTCGGCGACGTCGGGGTCTTTCAATGAGAGTTTACCAGACGTCTTTGAGTCAACCTACTTCAAACAGGTTGTCCGAAAGCCACACGTCATTTCAAAAGGAGAATTTAGCTTCAATCTTTGCTAGACAACCAAAGGCTCTCGGTTTTTTGGACGGGGGCCTCATAGTTATTATGGCTGATCCCGCTCAGAGTACCAAATTGAGTGGTCTCCTTACGCTTGAAGGCATAAGTGTGTAGAGCTGGCTGTCTGAATTGACCTAAACAACTCCCTCAGTAGGTGCTAGCTGTTTAGAATCGCATCATGTCAAGGCATTTGTGCCATTACCGCGGAGGGATTGTCACTGCTACCGCTTCTACAGACACAAATAAGCCTCTTGAGGCAAAAAAAAGTCTAACAAAATTTGTCTAAATTGTTCTAACGTTGTGTGAATTTCTCTTGTTTGTGGCCAAGAACGTGAATTGGTGCAGATCACCCTGGGTGCCACACTGGTCCTCTGCCCCTTTCCACTCGGTGACCGTTTTATGAGAAACAAACCGGCCACGTTCCTCCACCAAGTCGCTTAACTTAGAAGAATCTAACCCTATAAATGTGGCAGTGAAACCTTCTCTGAACCTTTTAAAGTCTTCGGACCCACCGTCTGAGCTCGAAGCTGAGCGGTGCGTAACCAGTGGCCGCTCGTCTCTAAAGGTCTGAGGGGCCGCCGTCCCCAAATTTGCCTCACTCGCTGAACGATTCGAGGCATGAGAAAAGGAGGTCTCGCATGTCGAGCCTCTCCTTCCTCAGTAAGGCTTCAAAGGAGACAGTGACAATGGCGCTAGCAGCCCTCGGAACTATCTCAAACGGCCTAGGACCATTCATGTTAAGGTCTACCTTCGTCTCTGTTACAAGAGGATCCCGGCAGCTTCTTTCAAATATGTCCGAAGGGCAATTTCCTTCAATGTAGTTCCCCTGGACTTCGGGATGAGTGGGAGGAGCTGAAGAGGTTTATTTTTTTCCCCGTTTGTCTTTAGCTGTCTGCCTTCCATAGCCCATGTACTGTGCATTCACTGTTCCCACCCTTCCGGGTTATAAGGGTTTCGCGACCCACCCACCCATCACAGGATGAGGGCCGTGCTGGATGGTGCACCAGATATAGGGGATGTCAAGTATCTGTTCTTTTGCTGCTCTTCTATACCTCCCTTCAAGCGGTAGTAGTCCAGCTCCACCTGGGTAGAAAGTATTCTCTCGTTTCTGTGTAACTCAGCGGGCTTTGATGAGAAGGAGTTCCCCCGTGCCATAGTCCTGATTCCGAGGCCCTCCTTTTCTTGCACCTGACCGGTAGACACCCTCTGTGATAATATTGAAGGTTAATACCAGCGGCTAGGTCCTAGCGGAACTGATGAAGAACCCTAGGTGGGTATACTTAATATGTAGGAAGTCATGCACCCCTGAACTCGCTTAGTTTTCATCTCATTGATGGTCGGTGAGCCCTCCTGATGCCACTGGGTACCACTACTGGAGAACCCACCTCCTTGCTGGTGCTTTGATCGATCATCACGCTCGCATTCGGGTAGATGACGGACATTCCTATCTGAGAAGGATTTGGGGTCGGTGGAAAGGGCTGTTGAATTATTCAGCGGTAGTCTCATCGCCACCACCATGGCTTCTATTCTTCGAGCCTATTGCCAATTTGGCCCGCTGATCGTTTCTTTTATGGTGGGACGAGTGGGAGCCTTCGGCCATCAGAGAGAAACGATAAGCCGAAAGGGCTATAAATTGTCCGAACGATTTCACCCTTTGTGAATTTCGTTGGCTGAGGGTCAGATACACTTCACACCGTGGGAAGACTCGTCTCACAAAGGTGTAGAAACCCTTCAAAAGGATTCTAGACAACTCCACATACGACTCCCTACCCCTCAATAGGAACGCGGGACTATCTCGTGCCCTGAGTCCGTTGCAGAATCTTACGTGACCGCTCTCTCCATAATATCCAACCGAGATGCTGCTGGACCAGGGAGACGACCACTCTCCTACACAGATTTTTCTGCTCCGGCTTGAGACACCTCTCCATTTTTGTGTTAATAGGAGATCTTGGTTTTGTGTACGGGTTGTTTTTTCCTTTGGATTTAAAGTGTAATACCAACGATGGTTTATCGCCTAAAAAAATTGTGAGATTTATAAAGCAAGTTGAGAAAATAAAGTTATTTTTTATTTATAAAGAGAAACTGGCGATTGGCACAAAAGGCATACATAAGTCGCCGTATAAAGAAAGTGAAAATGTATGGAAAAATACACCCCCAAATCCTCCTGAAGGCATTGGGGCCGGGATGGCAAACAGCGGATGTTGGTTTCCTGAAGAGGACACAGCCGCAGCAAATTTGCCCATGTACGGGTGGGAAGAGGCCTCTCTGAGCCCGTAGGGTAAGAGGAGATTATCCCTTATGGAAGTGTCTACACCACCACTCTCAGTCGTGAGTAGCAACGGTGTCACCTCAGAGATACCAAAATATGTTCTCGACATGCACTATGTCGACGACCTTTCGAGCTCTTTTGGTGTCTCAGATACCTAGCCTAGAGCGACGGCTACAAGAATCCCTGAACCGCGTCTCGTCCCGAAACGCAAGGGTCCAGACTTTCTTTGGTCAGACCAAGATCAACGGCATCACCTCTGTGCTGCCGGAAGATGTTCTCGCTACGCTCTTTAGACGATCTTTATTCGGTGCGTCACAGCTGTCTACCCTGTAATGTCGACTCCAATAGGCCATGAACAACATCTATACAGAAGCGCACAGGTTTCGGTTTTCCTTGGCCATGGTTCCACCCAGGCCCGAATTTGTTACTAAACGGGGTTCGCCGAGGGGTTGATTAGTAGCTTTCCTTGTTTGTTTTTGACCCACACCTCACCTAGTAGGTGTACTGCTTTTGGCAGGCATCACGCCCAGAGGGTAAGACTGCTTTATAGACTAGCCACCCTTTAGGGTAAGAGAAAGGGTTGTAGATTGGTCACGTCATTTTCAAGTGGATATGACACAACTACTCCACTTGGACTCAATCCTTGAGTGGGACCACCCCACTTGCAAGTATCCTGCAGAATATTAAGTTGCAATTGAACTCCATATTCCCAATTGTTGCATCAAGGGCTAGGACATGAGAGAGGTGCTAAAAATTCCAAATACATACAACAACCTCGCCCACTCCACCCTTTCCCTCAAGACAGTCTCACAGAAGGCACAGTCTCATTTAATTGTGCTAACGTTGGCGGAGGCCTACGGCACAGGTTGTAGGGTCAAAGCAGATGTTCATGGGGAGCAATTAACGTCAACAACAACAGCTTTCGGAGCAGTGACGCCGGTGGATCTGTCCAAGACGCCATCCTGTGTGACACCACCTCCGAACCTTAGTTGCAACGCCTCTGCTACCGAAGTTCCACGTTATGGTACCTCTTCCCTGTTTAAATTTGGATGGGCCCTCTCGAGCGCTACGTCCATTTTCACTGCCGAGCTGGCTGCAATATCCTGCTCGGTGCGGGATATTACGCGCCATGATCGGTTCGGAGAAGGATTTGTATATCAGAGCGCGCTTAATCCCCTTGGGGCATTGGAATCTCCACTTTCCTTGTGACCCAATGGTAGCTGCTATCCTGGAAGGATGTCGAGTTTGTATTCTACTCGGTTCCTGCGTTTCTCCTTTCCACACTGTCTACATGTCAGAGATCAAGCCAGTCCAGCCTATATGGCAAAGAAGTTGAGAAACGGCGAGTGGGAATTTGAAGTTGCGTGTCGTTGCACCCCGACTTTTTCCTTGGACCTATCCCCCAATGCCTCCACGGTTTTAGGCCATTTTCTGTCTACTCTGAATCGAACACACGAGGGAGACACGGTGCTTTCGAATCTAGTGCTTCCATGTATTTTCTAACCTCTTTGGTCCCCCAGACTGTACGCCATTTTTCCATAGCCTGGGGAAAGGTCGTGCGCGGTAGCTGTCCTAGTACCCTAAAGAGCTGGTTCGCTACCGCTTGTTACCAGGGTGACCAGATTTTGAAAACTGAAATAAAGGACACCTAAATTAGAGACGTAGTTGAACAATATACAGAACACATAAACTCACGTGAAGTTACGCACGCACCGCTAACTCCCTTTAAGCTGCGATCCAGTTTTTCCAGGATCTACTTCATTGACTTTTCTTTTGTTTTAAGGTGTGTTCATTGTAGATTTTGCTACAACAGCTGTTCATTACGTGTCAAAGGATTACAATATTGCAATCATGCTTATTTTGCAGCTTTAAATGATATTGTAACTAAAGTGACTTGCCATAATGTATTGAGTAAATTGGAGAAAATAAAATACATATGATGAAAACCTTTCCATAATCCTTTTCATGTATTTTTCCCATTGTTGTTAGTATGTTATTTTTCATTTGTCATACTTTGCACTGGATCAACCGCTCTCAAGGGATGGTGTTTTGTTTGAGCATTTGTGAACTCAGAATAGGACAGTGTGAAATTGAATTTTATCTGTAGCTCTACACTGCACCGAATCCTGCACCCACCTCCTCGTTGGCCCATCAAAGAGAACACTCTCTCCACTTGAACATTTGAAGGGGGAATTCTCAGTACATTCGGTGAATATCTTGTTCCACTTATCAATGACTTTCATATCCTTGTCCATGTTTGGAAGAAGTAAGAATGCAGAATTCAGCATGGAGCTAATTAACTGATAACACATCCTGTAGATTCAGTTTTTTCACACAGTCTATTAGAGATTTGAAAGCTAGTTCACCATTCAAGGTCAGGCATTTCAGAATACAAAATGGACTACTAGCAGAGAGGTCAACCCAGTTGTTCAGGTAGGTAGTAGCTCTTTTGAAGCAACTGTGGAAATTTAGGGAAATTTCCTCCTTCTCTAGCCAATATCTTTACTCACCATCACAATCTGACATCTCTGCAGCTCAACTGAATGTAGTTGCCAAATGTTTCCATGAAATATTTGTCAATTTGCAACCTCATTCGATGTCGGGTTAAAATTTCCCTATATTTAATTTTTTTTCCTTTTGAATCACGCCCTGTTGCCAATTTTGGGCGGCCGTCTTTACCCCGTATTTTGCAAAATTTCACTAGTATATTACATTTTTTTTAGTAATATTGTTGTAAATTGTCAAATTTTTTTTCTCTAAATATTGAAAATACGGGACAAAAGGCGTCGATACGGAACGTCTGGTCACCCTGCTTGTTACTGTCTGGGGTTTGGGCTCATGCACAGCGGACTGTGGCGTGATAGATTTTATCGAAGTGGACTCCTCCTTATATAAAATTATAAATCGTTGTTTCTATGTTTGAGTTTGTGGGGAGTCGAGAATCGCCTGGGACTCGTGAACCTACCCCCCAATCTCCCAAGCTGTCGGAGGAGCAGATTAGAATGACAATCGTTGAAAAGCCAGATATCAATGTACCAGAGGCCGATACCCATTGGATGGGGGCGGGGGGGACACACGTACATGGTAAATATTGTGTTTTGCCACTTACCAGCGAGCAGAGAATCCTTCGTGGCCCAATAGTCGTGCACCCGTTCTACGCCATGGAGGGAGTGGGGTAGATATAAGTACCCTCTCGGCAGGTTCCAAAATGGAAGAGTATACGTGTTGTGTGTGCGTGAAGACGGGGAAAGAAGAGGAAGTGGTGCTGTGCCTGGGTATTTGGGTGATGACGTGCGTAAGGAACTTCTTTCCCCCACTGTGGGGTGCTCAGCTCGTCCACCAATTAGGTGGCCAGCATACGATGAAGTTTGATATCCGCCCTCGCTGGGATTAAACCTGTTACCTAGGCGTTAGAAGTCCAACGCATTATATTAACACTTTTGGTCCCCATTTCAGGTTGCTGCTCCTCCTCGGGGGATTCCTTTTGGTGTGGCGATGTCACGAGGTCTTGCCAGCCCTTAGATGCCCACTGCAATGGGGTGCTCCAGTGCATGAACGGTCACGATGAAGAGATGTGTTTTGATAGTAAGTTCAGCTGCGCATTTAACTTGTTCATAGCTTTGTGGGATATAATAATCCCATGAAGTGTATTTATAGTAAAAATTTATTTATTTAGTAGTGTCAGAGAGTAGGCCAAAATTATTGGGTTTCTTTTTTTATATCTGATTAACAAGCAGGGGTTATTATCATTTATACCAGCAAAAAACAGTTGGTAGGAGTTTTAACACCGATCTGCACTAGAAAAGTGAGAATCAGCGAGGGCATCTCCGCTTCGAAGTCATAGAGTAGTGAAGATGGAGGAAATGAAATTGTGGGATGGTAACTAAATAGATGACTTACGAGACGTGGGGGCTGGGAGGGCATGCGAAACTCCACTTCCTGCCTAACCTTCACAAATAAGGCAGATCGATTTCCACACATTGAGGCCATGTGGGCACATAATCCTCTACAGGTCAGATACCTTTTGTTGGGGTAACGAGAAAGGAATGAAGAGCTGTGTGTTGAATGCAGGAGGTTGTAGCGACGTATGTTTGTATAAATGTGTAGTGGTTTCTTGTTCTGTTGTATTTAGTTGTAAATTAGCTTCTTTATTTCGTCCATTGAGAACAGTCGAAGTTGCAATTGTTACATTCATTGAATTTGCTTTAATAGCTAAGATGGCGGCAGGTGTTTCAGTCCTCTTCAAAAGGAACATCGGGAATTGGTGTTAACCGTCGTCTTCGAACTGTAACACCCTTACTTTATTTATAAGGACTCCAAGACTGGTCGGTCGCCCTGTTCAGAGATCACTAGCAAAGCCTGCACATATTTTGCCAACATACTCCAAAACAAGTATATCCGTAGGTGGAATATAAAACTACACCCTGACCAAACCCTGCAGTCAGACAGCGCACGCAAACCGCCACTGACCCCAAATAACAACACTAAAAACATAAATGCGCAACATTCGACCACTGATTCGACAACACCCAAAAAATGGACTACAAGAAATTTGGAAAACCATCAGAAAACTCGCCAACTTTAATAACAGGAAACAAAACACGCACGAAGCCATCTACTGTTGTTGTCGTCGTTGTTAATAGATCTCTTGGAGCAGATGACATCTGCTCCCTTCGACCGTTTGGTATATTACGGGAGGAAGCTTCGATTTTTTCAGCCTGTGCTGTTGGCCCCGCCAACGTTACCACAATTAAGTGGGGCCGCGCTTTCTACGAGAAGGGGTCTGCGGGACCAGGCAAACACCCTTATACAACGGGGCAAAAATCAGTGAAACCTCATTCCACACCCAGAGACGCAAACACACACACTCTTGCAATAGTCCCTGATTTGTCCAAGGCGATGCGTCAGGCGAAAGTGTCCCCAGCCCTGATCCTGAAAACATGTCAAACATAACACCTAAAGAACTAGTCCAAAAAACGCATCAATGCCTTCACACAAATCTTAAACCACTCTATCTCCAATAACTTCTTCCCAAATGGATGTAAATCTACGCACTTAATACTCATTTTCGAGCCAAACAAACCACCCACCATAGTTCCTTACTCTTTATGCCCTCAGGGAACATCTAGTTCCCAAAATCAACCCACACATCCCACTAAATGCCTCACCAAGCACTGTACTCACTAACATCACCCAGTTCATACAAAAACCTTTCAACAAACTCACACCACCACACAGGACAGTAATAAAAACAATAGTAATAAGCAAAGCTTTTGACACAGTAATAAGCCACATTCTATTCCTCAACCTTTTCCTCCATAGCATCCCTACCCGAAATCCCAACATCACACTTCAAGTATGCTGATGGCATCATCATCTTCACCCAACATTCGCTGGCCGCAACGGAACCTACACCATGGGTCAGCTTCAAAATCCTCTGTTAACCTCTTCGCAACCCTCGTATGATAATACAAGAAAAAAAACACCTTCGCATCACCCAATCAAACGCCCCACTCCCTTTATATAAAAGACCGGCAGTGCTCTGTGTCACAATGGACACATGACTAACTCTCTCCGACCACACAGACAAAAAAACAACGAACTTAAGATCCACTCATCTCATCCTCACCTGCCTTTCCCTCCACCACCTCGGAGCCTACTATTATGTCACCTCATTTAGAGAGACCTCTGGAGAAGACCGCTCGCCGTGGCGGCATTCCTGAGTGCTGTAGGGTTTGATTGAAGAGAACCCCCGGGGGCCACAAAGTTAAGACACAATTGAACACCCTCACGAGAACAACATCAGGCAAAATCTAGAGTGTCTGGCTGATTAACCAGCTCAGTGTTACCACTTCAACTATAATCTAATGACTTTTAACTAGGAAATACACCTCTCCACCCCACGAAACATGCAAATATAACCAAGGACACTACATGAGGATACTTTGAGGAATCCTACCTTAAACCGGCCTTTCTACACACATGACACAGCATAACATCCAATCTCTCGGTCTAAACCACCAACCCATACACCAATCCACCAGATATCAACCCAGAACAAACATACCCATCCCCCTTCCACGTCAACGAGTGGCTCTGGCAATGCTCCGGTACGGTCACAGCCCAAAACTAAACGCATACAAATATCATACCTGCCTGACCGATACACCAGACATCTCCCGTTGCAACAGAAACCAGACACACTTCAAAACTTTCACAACATGCCCGACACAACTACAAACTGAGATGAAACCTACTGTTAAACAGTACTGGATCTATGGGAGATTAATGTCCGGTCGGCGCAGTTGATCAAAGCTGCGGCCTTAGGGCGACAAAGTAACACTCCCACATATATCGAACCACTCCGGCGGTCTTTCACCCGGTGACCCTTGCTTCCAACATAGAAAATTTCACACACTCCAACAGCTTACCCCCACTCCAGTTTCTCCAAATCAATCAACCTGTATGCTGTATCCCTTATTTTCTCAGCCCACTATAGAAATGTAAATACTCGAGCCACATGCCCTATACCCAATATATGTAAACAATACCTCGTTTATCGCATCTCATTTCCTTAGTTATCCTTCTTACCACGGGCTACAGCTTAGCCAAGTGGAAGCACCGCTTCAAGGCAAAAGCTATACACTGTAGATAAAGGTGGTTCGGAATCCACGTTAATCAGTAGGTCCTCACTGCGAAAAGGCATCTTAAATTAGTGTAAATTGGTGGTAAAACACCCTACCAATTCCCTTCCTTTCTTCCACACTCATCTGGATTTTTCATACTTCTTGCCAACGAAAATCAAGACATTCGCCCGTTTGTTTTCGCATTTACCTTCGGTCCCTTTCCCCATATAAAATGGTCCTACCGCAGCAGCAGCAGCATCCCAGGCGTGAGGTACTGTACCACTCTATAGGCCCTTACAGCACAACCATCAAATCTACTCCATAATTCAACATCTCATCTACTTTAACATCTATTCCAGCTGCCTTCTTATCATCTACTCCAGTCGCCTTTCTTATCATCTATTCCAGCTGCCTTTCTTATCATCTACGCCAGCTGCCTTCCTTATCTACCTCAACTGCCTTCCTTATCTACCCCAACTGCCTCTCTTATCATCTATTCCAGCTACCTTCCTTATCATATAATCCAGCTGCCTTTCTTATCATCTACTTTAACTGCCTTCTTATCATCTACTTCATATGCTTTCCTTATCATCTAACCCATCTGCCTTTCTTATTATCTACTCCAACTGCTTTCCTTATCTCTACCCCAGCCGATTTCCTTATAATCTACCTCAGATGCCTTATCTATTCCAGCTGCCTTTCTTATCTACTCCGGCTACCTTCCTTATCTGTTTCTCACATGTGTAAAAAAGGATTGTCATAATGTGGTTGGTTCCTGTGACTGCTGGAAGTGTTTATGTGTTGTCAGAAAGTTAGACTTGTATCTCGTGTGCAACCAAGCATTAGAAGTGTTCTATAACACTGGTCAACACACCTTTTGTTGACTTATGTTTTGTGGTTGTTTTTAACTAATTTTGACGTGCTAATTTCAAATATGGAATCCATCTTTTTGTAACACATCAAGTTTTCATTGTACAGCATAGTCCTCTTTTACGATGTACTGCATGTATTTACTTGGTAAGGATAGTTTCCTAAGTGTTATAGCTTCAAACCATAACTTAAAATGTCAACAGAATTTGAAAGGATAAATGCATTGTAAGATGCGAGTAGCATCACCTATTACTAAATACATACGGGTTATTTTTCTAATATAATGGAGAAAACACAAGCATTCGTACACATACCTATACATTCATGGAAGAAATTTCGCTTGTGAGAGTGTCTGGAGTGTTTGATGTCTACAGTCTCGTTGAATACTTCAACAGTAGTCTGCCATCATGCTTGTGTTCCATCTGCCTTGCTATCTCTCCTCCATAATCTTAATATCTTGTTGAAAACGCTCTCCGTGTTCATCACTCACGTTGCCAAGATTAGCAAGAAATTCATCAAGATGGCTCTTGAGGAAATGAACCTTTATGCTCATGTTGCAGCCTAAACGATGAAAGCTATCAAGTAATATCTCTACCAAATCCTTGTAGTTAGCAGCATATTTGTTTCCAAGAAATCCTTTCACAACAGCCACAAATGAATCCCATGCTCCTTTTCTATGTAGGTCATCGAACTCGAGAAGTTTTGTTTTTTTCCATTAACTTTCTGATTTGTGGTCCATCAAAAACTCCAACCTTTATTTTATCATAACTTGGAATATTGTACATATGAATTTGAAACAGTCCCCCTCCACATTAAGAGCTTTTACAAATTGTTTCAACAGCCCTAGTTTAATATGAAGGGGTGGGAAGATGATTTTCTCTCGCTCAACAAGTGGTTGGTGTATAATATTTTTCTCCCCAACAGTCAAACTTTCTATAACTGGCCACAGTTTCTGTTCCCAATGTTTGTCCTTGGTTCGGCTGTTCCATAAACACAGGAAACACGGATATTTTGTATAGCCTCCTTGTTGGCCAAGTAAAAAATTTACCATTTTCAGATCCACAAATATGATCCATGTGTGTTCATCATATTTGAGTAAATCTAATACAGATCTTATGTGTTCATGCTTCTCTTTTAAATGCCCGGAGTGACCAATAGGAATCGCACCGAAAAAGTTTCAATTATTGAGTAACACACATTTTAGACTCTTCTTTGAACTATCTATAAAAAGTTTCCATTCACTTGGATCATACTCTGAAAAACCAATCGCGTTTAACAGTCCCACCACCTCAAAACAGTAAACAAAATCTTCTTCATTTTTAAAGAATGCCAAGAGATCTCACTCCCTGTTTCGATAAAAAGTTACATTTGTTTTTTTCCGGCAACAAATTCTTCTCTTTTAAGTCTAGAAGCTAACACTTCAACTAACTCTTTTGACAGGCCTAGGTCTCTAACTAAATCATTCAGTTCTAATTGGCTGAAGTTTCCACGTTCTTGGGTCGAAGTATGTACAAAGTCTAGATCACGTGTCAAGTTCATTGCTTACATCAGATTCACGTATATCGCTTACATCGTCCAGTGAAGGAAGTTCCTTGAATACAGGTACTGGAATTTCTTCTGAATGAAGCACTGGACGAATTGCTGAATCAAGATTTGGGTAACTTATTTTATGTCACGTTTTCTTGCTATAACCAGAAGTCTTTGTGAGACAAAAGTAGCAATCGTTAAGTGTTTTTTTGGCTCCCACCACACCATATGAATGCCAAATCCTAGCTGTTTCCTTGTGCCCTTTGTCCATTGGCGTAGATTTTCGACACATGGTTTACAAACATTGTGCGGGGTTCACGGTTTATCCTGATCACCTAATTTAATCTTAAAGTAAGCCAATTATGCTCTTTTCACAAAGATACTAATGTTCATTCTTTGAGTTGGTGCATTAAAACAACCACATACTCGTATATAGCAAAACGATTCAGGGAAAATCAAACAATTCCTTCGTAATGAGGCCATACTACTGAATATTATTTCATAAAACAAAACTGGAAAAACACAAAATTATATTATACACAATTGCTTTATATATCTAGATGTGCATAAAGAGACGTCTAAATATATAGATAAAATAAAATAAGAAGAATACCAAACTCTTCCATTTCCGTTCACGTGGTCGTAAGATAGCCTGCTACTATGAGTAGGACCAATATGGACTAGTCCATAAATAAAAAAATTGACGTGATAGAAGAAAACTATTGCCATTTTTAACCTCAGTGACCCCGAATTTCCCAAGAATAGGTCTCAAACTTAAGTCAGCCGAAAAAGTTAAAATTTGTTGACCAGTGTAATATATAAATATATTTTTTATTATATATGAGTACATAATATCGATTCTTGTATGTTTATGTATGGATAAGATAACAAATATATCTTAAGTGGTGACAGTTAGGGTGAGGTTTTTAATTTTTAAAAAATAATTAACCCATTGAATAACTAAATTCCCATCATTTTATCATGGTATATATTTTTAAGTCATATTTGATAATGGCACTAATTCCAAATTTCTTTTTTTCTCCCAAATCTTCACCAATCCTCAAAATTTTAAGATCCTGGTAAGAACCTGCAAATAACTTAGCTCTGCCTTAAATGCTTTTTAACTGATATTCAATATGGTATTTGGTTTTTACCTAAGTTACGCCTGGATTGGGATCCCGCTCAGTTTGCTGTCGCAATGAGCTACACCCAACCAAATGAAGTTCTTGCAGAGATTCAGCATTTTCTGAATCTTCAGATTTTTTTTCCCAGTTAGGAATGTCTTGTGATATGTCTGTTTTTTGACGGCAGAATTTTGGATGTTAATGTTGGTCTGTATTGAGAATTGGTAGGGGAGTGGACTGGGCTTGCCTGGGCGATCTATGTGAGGTCTCTGTTTGGGTTGATATCTTGTTGAACAGAGATCGAATTGATTGCTCTGTTATGTGGATTGCTTATATTGTTTCAGAGGCCTTTATTTGTTGTAAATTGGCTATATGCATGATAAATTATGACGGTGAAATTGCCTGTGCATATGTGTAAGACTCTGCACTTAGCGAAAATTTCATATACCACCAAAACCTTTAGTATTTACTCTTGCCATATTAAACTCATGCATGAAACTTCTGAACCTTTTCTACTGGACCAGGTGGATTACTTCTTGTAGGTTTGAGTGATAAATCTACTGGGCTGCTTGTGAGCTTCAGTATCTTTATGTCTGCTTTATATGTTATCCGGATCTTAGTCTTGTGTGCAGATTGACACAAAGCAATATTGTTTGCTAAATGGAGTGGGGCACTTGTTAAATGATATTTCATATTAGCTGGCTATTTCGTTTGTAATCTTGTGATTGTCTTGAAAACTTTAAAAATTAAAAAGCAATGGAATCAGTAATTTTCCTTAAAAAATTAAATAGATTATAATGATTCTTTTTGTCTTTTATTTATGCTGGGATTTTTTGTTGCTTTGATACATTTTTCTTTATTTTAAATATTCACTGATCATATCTGGGCATTGGCATGTGTCAATCCCAAGAAAAAAAAGGTGGGAGAGAGTTAAAGTAAGTTACCTTATGACAGGTCTGGGTTGGTTTGATGTAAGGTTATTGAATCCATTTGTGGGATTGACACAAATGGAGTTCCCAAGGGTGCAATCATATTTAATTGCAGGCAGTGACTGCAAGGTGGTGCCTCGTCTGTATATTGTTACACACGGTATTGAAGCAGCAACACGACCTTCCAGTCCTAAGGCAACGGTAGTCTCAAACTACATTGAAACTAACTGGGCTTTATTCCTTCCATACAATTCATTTTTTGCCACCTTCACAAGCCTCTTTTCACCTGTTTCTTAGCCAGGGTTAAATTTAGAGGCAGAGGAGTGCGACTGAGGTGTTATGGACATGGAAAAAGAATGAATGGAAGTAGATTTGTAAAAAAAATATACGAGACTGAGTGTGAGAAGGGTTGTGAGACCACATAAAAGGTGCTTTGAATATATGAATAAGTGTTGGTGAGAGAGGAAGTGGATGATAGGTGTTCATGGAAGGAGTTGGGGAAGGACCTCTTCCAAGGGATGACAGCTAACTCTACGGGATGCTACTGTACATACCACGCAATTACTATGAAGTGTCTTGTACGTGGACAAAATAATGGGTGACCATCTCCACTTTGCGGGAAAGGGTGTTTTTTCACACGCCTTCACTCTTCCCACCCTTTTGCCTTTCAATGCTCCTATTTTTATGTTCTATTCCACTTTTTTTGCGTCCAAGTCGTGAGGGTCGCAGAGCGTTTCGCCAGTAGTCGAAAAAGGTGATCCCTTATGGTGCCAAGCCGGTCTAACCACTACCCAGGGTGCCCCCTCCATTCAGTGAAAAGGTTTCCCCATTAGCCATCTCTTCAGGAAAAATGGTTTCCTCCTCCAAATCTTCTTCTTTGGAAGACCCCCTCAAGCAACACACACACACACACACTCTCATACACACACACACACACACACACACACTCACTCAAACACACACTCTCTCTCTCTCTCTCTCTCTAACACGGATGTCATCCCCACCCCTTCTTTGGCTTCTCAGGGTCATTTCCCAAAGAATAGAAAGAGTATGGGGATATATCTCTACTACCAAAGGGAGTCTGTAGCTTGTGCAAATCCCAAGAGAGAGACAATTGGTGGCAAACCCCTCTGGAGCTTTCTCCATATTTTTGATCCTCTTTACTGCCATTGCACTAGCGCCCTATTAGTGACTATTAGTGAAGTACCAGTCTTTGTATACCACCCTCCCGACTCCCCGCACTTCTTTTTCCGGGAGGACCTATACAGGATCACCGATGCCTCGGAGAGAGATGTTGAGATGAGCCGCCACCCAAAGTGTGCCATGTGCCTGAAGGCGTATTTTAAGTATCTCAATTGCATCGTGAATGATACACATCTTAAATATAACATGCGAATCTAAAATTCCACATGCTGTATTTTAAAACATGTTTTAGAATCTAATAATTTCTACATAGCACTATATTTGAACTTGGGAAAATTGGGGGAAATTTCCTTAGACTTTCTTTACAGTTTGAGAATGACCATGTTGTTACTTTAATTATTTAATTTTTTTTATATAAAATGAATGCTTAGCCGTATTTTTGAAAACAAAAAGAATTACATATGATGAAGTTCGGAATAAAATTGAGAAAATTTATTAAAATTAAAGCATGGCTGTTTGTTTTTTCTCTATTCAAAGCTTTTATCGAAATGATTTCCAAAATTGATTTTCAATTTTAATCTTTAGAACAGGAAATAATATACTGACCCCTAAAACCCAGCAAATCAAAAGTAAATTATTAAAGCATGTTTAGTTCGTTAAAAAAAAAGCCCTACAGTTTATTTTTTGTATTGTAAATAATTCAAATTAAATGTTTTCTTTTTTTGCCTTTATTCCTAGAAAATAGCCATGGATCTGAAAATAACCTAGACTAAGAGTAAATTATTAGGAGATATGTACTGGAAACATTTTAAAAACAAATCTAGACCGAAAGCCTATTGCTAAGGCCGGATAGGCCATAGGTCACAGACCGAAGGTCTGCCTGCAAAGTGCAAGTTCCTCCTGTAAGAGGATTACCATAGATTCGGCTTGTATTCCTATAAAGCTTTCATCATTAAAAAAGTACAGGATCTTGCCATTCGCATGCTTTCGGAAACCTCTTACATTAAAAAAAAATTACATGATAAATTAAAACTAAGGCATTTTGATTTGGATCATTTCTCAACTCTTACTCTACCAAACGAGTTTGCCATCTTGAATATTTATTCATGCACTTGGTGTCGCTCTCCTTTGTTTTTATATGAAATCGCTTATTTTTTCATAACTTTTTCTGTGGTTTTAGAAAAGGCCAGACATTTTCTAACTAAAGCATTTTTTTTTAATTGCGGATTAAATTTTTCATTTTTTGAAGTTAGTGCAGTTCAATGATGATATGATATCGGCTGTACTTTTTAACCTTATTCATTTGCTCCTTCATCAAGTTCCGTTTAATGTCACTGATGGCCTTATCCTATATACTACAATTAAAATTACGCCTCCTCAGAAGCAATTTTCCTGACTCTTGCACCATATACGAGTATATACTTTGCATTCCTACACCATGGTTGTGTGAATGTTTGTAATCCTTGTCATGTCACACTAGTTCCCTGTGGAAAAGACGAAGGACGATGCCAGAGCAGCACCCGATGTTTATCTATGTATGACCTGTGCGATGGTGAGCCCCATTGCCCCAGAGCTGAGGACGAAGATCCCAAATTATGCCGGTCATTTCCTTGCCCCAGTGAGAGACCATTCAGGTGAGGCTTCACCCTAAACCTTTTGCCTAAGTTGGTTTTCTTTGTCCAAACTTATTACTTGATTTACTTTCCTTTTTACCACCTGGGCTGGTATCATGGGTAACCCCGATCCCGGAGAGAAGCCGCCACCGCGATGAGTTTTGAACCCACAGGACTGACTGACGAGTCTCTTTGTCAGGAGTGGCAAGAAAAGCGGGGAGGTCCGATAGGTGCCCAGAATTTTGACTGTGGTGACTTGCTTTGTTAGGTGCTTATAATATTGTACGATTGGGTGGGGGGGTTCTTTTATGTTTTTTCCTCCACCAAGAGACGCATGCTTCATCCCTGCTGCAAGGGAGGAGGGGGCAATCAAATGAATTCCCTCTTCTGCCCTATCGACAGGTGTCGTAACGGAAAATGCATTTCGACGGATCGCATTTGCGATGGGACATTCCGTGACTGCGCCAACGGCGAGGACGAAAACCTGGAATACTGCTCTGAGCGACACGTTTGCCCCTCGACACGCCCCTTCAAGTGTGACTACGGCATCTGTATGCCCGAAAGAATGGTGTGCGACGGTGCCTTCAACTGCCTGGATGCACTCGACGAGCGCCTTTGCAAGGAACGGAACTGCCCGGCTAAGCGGCCCTTCAAGTGCGGAGATGGCACTTGCGTCGAGCTCGCCTTGGTGAGTGGCACTGCACAAAACCTCCTTAAATCCCCCTGACAAAATTCTACGTCTTTTTTAGTCTTTTATCATCTGCTTCTATTCCCTTTCACCCCTACGCCTCTGGAGCCCTACTTCCCTCTTCTACAAAGCTCACCATCATTTTTCCATTCCACTCTTTGTTGTAACGAAGGAGTGCTGTGTGTTGTGTCTTCTCTCTCGGCAAGTCCCCTTTCTCTTCAACACACGTACCACCAGTCACCAAACTCATTCTTTCTTCACAAATCGATTCTCATTCCGCTACTTCTCTCACTTGCTCACGGGTACACCGCTGACTCCTTCATAATAAATAGTACACACTATCTTCACCCTCTGTAGACTATTTGACTTTTGTAGAGGAGGCTCGCCCTTACATTTGGGTTAAATTTTTGTTTGTGTGTTGGATACATGCTCGAGACCCGGGGAAAGGCGGTTCTTTCTCCAACGCTTGGGCTTTCGTTTACTTGTTGCTTCTTCTTTGTCTGTGGGTTGTTTGGGGGGAAGGGGGGGGCTTTCCTGTTGCCCTGTTGTTATTTTTATTCTTTTAATATAGCCTAATTAATAGACTAGGATATTATTTCGGTGACTTATGACCTTATAGGCAGTCGCAGGATGGGACCCTTAAAAAAAATCTTCGCCCTCAAATACCATTACCTTATTTTTTTCCGCAGTCACTTTTACCCATTTTGTCTAATGCATAACCTGCCAAACGTTTCCAAAAAAAAATTCTAACTCGTTTTCACTCAGCCACTAACACCAGGTCAGCACCATACACTCGTACGTCGAGGACGGTTCTCTCATGCCACACCCTTGCTCCGCGAACTGCACTCACTGGCTGCTCATTAAATTTCGAATTTCTTTTAAAGTCTTCCTTCTCATTCTTAAAATCCTAAAAAGTCCCTTCGCTTGGAAAGTGACCCTCTGCTTTCGGTTTCTCGCAATTGTCTTTCCTGCATGGGTGAACGGGCCTTCTCCGTAGTTGTAGCCCCTAATTGGTGAATGGTCTGCCTCCTGACATACGCCCCTCTTCCTCGACTGGCGCTTTCAAGCCGCCTCTGAAAACCCACCTCTTCTTTCAGGCTTTTTCCTACTCGATTGATCGGTGCCCTGGGAAAGCTTCAAGGTCTTGAAGGGTGCCATATAAACCCTATTATTATTATATACACCAACGTTGTGTTTTTTTCCGGGGAGTTTCCCTGCAAGGGAGTGATTCGTGTAGATTGTTCACCTTGAACCTGGACGAGCAGCAAGCCCCGCCGGTGTCAGTGCTCCTGACAGTGTCAAACTAGATTGAAACTACCTCTGGGAAGAGAAACACGTAAGAAGCTTAAACAGTGTGGATCTGGTTTTGTTATCCGAGAGGAGAGGTCAGGTGTGTGATTCAGGGGAAGATTTCAGAAGGGTACATACAGTAGGTGTGAAGGCGAAAGAGGAAGCAACCGTCTTGATAGCACGTGCCCTAGCAGTCCTAAGAGGCTTGCCTGTACAACTGAGTTGTCCGAATAGCACAGAAGAAACAAAGGGCACGCTAACGACGAAGGCAAGAGAAGAGAATCCTGGAAAAGGCGCGAAGGGAGTCATTAAGGTCAATTGTAGGAGCCGCAGTACTTGTTTCCTGGGATACAACCTTCATTTACAGCTGCTCATATTCCATTTCTTTGGTGTAGATTTAGACTTTGTATATCCACTATTATTTCATTTTAATGATTTATGTTATTATTTTTATTGGATCTTTATCAGTCAGGGACTTTCCCATCAGGAAATATAAAATGTGGACCTCATTTTGCTCCCCTTGAAAGTGCAGAGTTGGTGGCAATGGGGAGATAAACCTAGGCTGACTCGGCTTCTTGGTTCTTTGCTCCTTCGTTAGATGGACATGATTTAGGCTCTTTGCTCTTTTTTTGTTGATTCTTTGCCCTTTGGAAAGAGTCCGTCATTCTTCTTTTTAATGTAGTTTTGGTGTTTTCTGAGTTTATCCATCTTCCTTTTCTTCAACGTTCACTTCCTCTTCGTCGATGAATTTCAATTTCAAATGTTCTCCGAGGCTGAATTTGGTGGAAACTAGTTTTTTCTTCCGTAATACCATTTTTATGTAAGCAGAAGCTTTAAAAAATCCCCTTAACTTCTTGCATGGCGAGTTTATAAAGATGTGCACACATGAAAGTCTTTATTTCGTTACACTTCTTCTAAACTACGAGTGTAAGGGCACCAATTTTTGAAGGTCGCTTTACGAATAAAGCATTTGATAACAAATGTTCGGTGGTCCGCCCTCCGCTCTTCAATTAGTGGAGTTTCATCCTACTTTTGAATTCTTTCGTTGTCTCTTTTTTTTTAATATAGATAGCCGTTCTGATTGACGCCGAAAGGAGGGCTCTTCCGCCTAAAAAGTAATTAAAAGACAAATCAAACTTAACAATAATCTAATTTAAAATGATAAAACACTACGGGAAAAAAGACGCCAGGTGGTCCAGGAGAGATGTGCCTTCCTCAGGGACCAAGGCGTACATTCAACAAGTTTAACAGTTAAATAATATATAATAAGCCCGCCTCCTCCAAGAATTTCATATCCCCACAACTTGGCGCGCAAGAGACCGATGGTAGCAACCTCCGCCGTCCCATTACCGAGACAGTACCACACCGAGGCTCAACCAAACGCTTTCCACTAGTGTCCGGGCTCAGCACATTCAGAGCAGATGGCTCGTCATTTACTACACTTTCTGATATGGTGTTCCTCTATAACACATAGCATAGGGTTATTGGGAGATATTTAGGAGCTCAATCTGGCCTGCAAGGGGTTGCCACATGTAGACTACCTATTGCACTACTGCAAATTATCACATTCAAACTGGAGTCCTACTATTCTCGCTAAATATTCAAAGCATACCCACGCACTCGTAAACTTCATTTCATCTCCACATTACAAGACTCGAACGCTGGCTAAAACACAACCTTATGACCTTATCATTTTCTCAATTCTCTGTTACTCTCTTCACAATCCATAAACTGGACTACAACAGACACCTTAGCACTCTTTTCAGAAAACATCGCAATTCCCTTATAGAGAACAGCAGTTGTTGGTTTCACGCTGGCTACAGGACTGATACAGTCAACGCCCAAGCAACATGACAAGACACAAAATGAACACACTCTGAGCACTCACCCGAACCACATTTGGACAATCCAAGAAATCAATCGCCCACAATTACAAGCAGTACATCCGTCCCTCACTCGCCCAACCCTGTATGGTGCGGATATCCAATCCGCCCAGCCATGGGATGTCCCTCATCATCCCGATTAAATACTCACACTCTTAAACAAAGGTCATGCCCATAAAACAGCATCTCAACCGTGCCGAGACGCAATTTCTCTTAACAGACGAGGCAGCCATGCCACTGCATGCGAGACCCTTACATTTCGCCACTGAACATTCAGAAAACTCCCAGGCTATACTATATACACACATGGGCTACGAATTAGCCGAGTGAAAACAACGCTTCTGATTTTAGGGAAGTTAAGCCACATCGGGTGTGTTTAGGAGTCAGATCGATTCCCGATTCGGGTCGCTTCTCGGCGGCTGCCATACACTTTAAATACTCGTGGTTCGGATCCCACGTTAATCATTAGGTCCTTTAAATAGAAATAAAGGCCTCATAATGAGTACTTGCAGATCGGTGGTAAAACTCTTACCATTAAAATAAAACACATAACGCAGTAAACTATTTACCCCCCCGAGTCCCAATCCCCTCAACCCACCAGCAAATATTGACCCAGAAGTAACCAGTCCCACCTCATAAACGGATTGCCCTGACAAGGCTTCGGCGCAGTCACCGCAAAAAACTAAACATACAAATATCACATTGGCTTGCCTGACACATACATATGTTCCTGTCTCTACCAGGAACTAGACACAGTCCAGCATATATTCACAACATGCCCATCACTTGCACAATTAAGGCCAAATTTACAGATGCATTGATTGCTAGATGTCTAGAAGAACCCCGTCTTGTCGGCGGTTTACACAGGCACCTTAAGTGCATGCTTCACATTTTGCAGCCTCAGCGCCTATCTCATTGACCATCGCACCCGCTTTCATATCCACGTAATAATATACCTATTTATATAGCTTTATTTTACGGCTGAGAGACCTTTTTCAACCACTATATATTTTTCTTATTCTTAAATGTACACGATAAAAGTTTAGATGGTATTTATTATGACATTAATTAGTATTCGAAAATGCATTAAATCCATTGAATTGCAGCAACATTTGCTAACTTTTCCCTGCAACATGAACCTTACACATACCAGAGTCGAGCAAGCAAGGCTGTGTTTTTTGGACTCTAGCCACCCTGTAGGCTAAGAAAAATAGAGTTGTAGAGGTAGGTGTCAGTAATGGCCCGAGCACTTCGCCTGGATGCAATCCTGGAGTGGGACCAGCCCAGTGGAATGTATCCCGCGTGAGGTTAAGCTGCAATTGAACTCTCACTTCCTAGTTATTGCATAAGCCGCTAGCACAGTTGGGGAATGCTATGAAATTCTCACAGCAAACAACAGCCTCCCTCCCCTCTAACCTGGTCCTGCAGGGCAGCCTCACAAAAAGTGTGGCCCCACTTAAGTGGGGTAACGTTGGCGCGGGCCTACAGTACAGGCTATAGGATCGAAACCTCCCTAATCTCCCAAGCGATCGGAGGGAGCAGAGGTCATCTGCTCCTGGCGAGCTATAAACAACAACATCCACATACCATGCTACTATATACATAACCTAGTGAAGAAGGCGTTTAAGGTAGCACCAACGATTAAAGACACAATGACCCCACAAAAGTTGGACAGTGAGGGTGTCTCTTCCAGAAAGCAAAACAGTACAAACTCTCCGCAAGATACACGGACCGTCTATTAAAGATAAAGACAGGGATATTTCTAAAGGAGGATATCTCGTTAGCTTGGTGGATAAGACGTTATATTTCTAATGACTAGTTACCAGATTTCACTCTCGGCGAGAACAGACACCAAACTTCAACGTACGGAGGGAACTAGCCGCCTATTGGCGGATGCGTGGAAGAGCCACCTCCCCCGTCATCTTCGCATAGCCAATAAACACCGGTCTCTCCTCTCCACGTCTTCACGCATGCAGCATATCCACCCTTCCTTCCCAGAACTTACATAAGGGGTATTTATATACACGCCCCTCCCATCCACACACACTAGGCAAGGAAGGTTGTCTGATCGCTGATTGATATCAAAGCACGATACTACTCGGCATATGTCTCCCAACGAGGACCTACTACTTATGCCTTAGGGCTTGCCAGTGATTGTCGCTCTAATCTTTATAGGAATTTCATTATCCGGTTGGTGGATCTCGTCCACGATTGAGAAGGGAATGATGGCGTCACTTAACATAAACAAGAATCAAAGGCTTTCAACTGGAAACGAATCACTTGAAGATGCAGCTCCTGTAGGGCAACCGTATTGCATTTAATTACGATGCATTTTAAATGTGTATTAAATCCACTGCCCAAAATTTCATGATTGCATTATTGGTTAACACAAGGAACCAATGTCTACCTTTGCAAAACGCCATAAAAATTACTCGTGTTAGAAACTATCCCCTTAAGCCCCTCAAATATGCCTTGGGGGGGTAATGGGGGAAGCTCTGATACTTGCTCCCCCCTTGGGTTTTTGTCGACCACCGCTAACTGCTTGACACAACTTCTTTGGCAGGTATGCAATGGCTTTAATGACGCCTGCGATGATGGAATGGACGAATACAACTGCACTGCGTTCGTGTGCCCGAGCGCACGGAGCTTTAAGTGCATGAATGGGAAATGCATCAATGAGTAAGTGTACCAAATTCTTGTTCGCTTGATCGTGGCAGCCTTTTTAAAATCGTTGCTCGAAACGTAAGATGAATTTTATTAAGCCTTTTTATGGGTTTGAACCATCGGGGCCATTTGTGAACGAATAATACCCTCTGTTGCAACAATTTTGGCGGTTCTTAACCTATGGTCTTGAAGCCCTAAATTGTGAACTTTTTTTAAAATCCATATTTTAGTACTTTTCTCCGGACTCTCATTTGGGATCTTCGAGAGTCTTGGTTTCAGATATCCCGTGGGTTACAGCATAGTCGATTGGAATTATTGCTTCTCACTTGACTGAAGTTAAGCTACATCGAGTGTGGTTAGTTGCCGAATGGGACTCAGATTTGGGTTAACTTTGTGGCAGCCACCATTTGCTAGGGCGTTTCGTGGTTCGAATTCTAGGTTAAAGCTTAGGCCCTGGCTCGTTGACCTTAGTGATTGAAAGGTGGCAAACACAACTGCTACAACTAACATCTGGATGATAGTTTGCCCTTCCTGCCTCAAAACCTGTAGGAGGATTTGCCCTGATTGTAGAGATGATACAGGTTCCGGATAGCCCCTATCATGCTACAATATCAATCTTCCGCACATTTTTCACTTTCATCCCCACAAACCATGTGGCAGCGATGCCCTCGTTGGTTTTCGCTTTTTAGTTCTAAATAATGATAACTGGATACTTATCCTCGATCACTGCTTTTTTTCTAAGTGCCCCACAGGGGGATACCCTGTGTTGTCTGTTACACATGAAACATGGAAGGACAGGTCCTCTTGGCCCCAGTACCCGCAAAAATGGACCCGATCACAGAGGAGACCTCCACTCTTGGTGGTGGCCTGGAGAAGCTGGCGCGTTTCCTCGTTCCCTACATGCACCCTTCCCATTCCGACTACGCCTTTCTTTACCCCTTTCATTGGCCCCCATCTTGCACTGCCCTCCTTTAGGATTGTCTCTGGCCCTACTTTCACCGGAAGTCTGGAGTGGTTACCCACCTCAGTCCCGAGACCCGTCCCCTAGCCGGATCCGCCACTCGGACCAGCCGTATCGGCCGGGACACGTAAGAGGCCTCTCTTGGCCAAACCTATGTTGGGATCAGAGTATGCCCCCGTGAGGGCAGGGGCAGCTACCTCATGCCGTGTCAGAAAAGAGAGGCCCTGGAACTTTTATAAACAATGCCCTTTGACGGCCGCAGGTCGCAAAAGACAGAGTTGAGGGGTCCTGGGCGTTGGGGCGCGAATAATAGGAAGATCGATTTTTGCCCCAATAACCCCTTCCCTGAGCCTAATGGGTTGGCCACCTCTTTGCGGCCGTTCTCAGGTGGATAAGAATGTAGTACTTATGGTGGGCGGGTTTTACTGCATTGTTGGCTTCCAGGCCAACTAAAGGTCTCGTCAGGTCCCGTCTCTAGGTCTCCTACAACAGGGCGAACCCCTGAAAAGTCCGAAAGCCTTAGACGGGAGATGCGAGATATAGTGCCCCTCCCCCCCCCGCCCTTTATCATTGGTCACAACTGCCCGGAACTTTCGATCGTAGGCTGTTTCTCATAACTTTTCGACATTTCGGACTATGTTCCTCTTTCTCAATCCTCGCCCGACCTTGGTGATGGGGCAGACATGGAGCTAAAATACTGCACTACTCGAGCATGTAAAGGGGCTCCCCTCCTATCTCCTGAATGTGACAAAGGGGTTTCCCTGCCATCTTCGGAGCTACCCGCCCCCATGCCTTCTCAGAGGCCCTCCAAGACTTCTATCGGAGAGGGCGCTTCTGCCTTTTCTTTTAACGGGTTTGGGGTTTTTCTCCATAACCCGTTTGGCAGAGTTGCCTCTGGGCGACTCTCCATTTGCAACGGGTCCCCCTTTGCTTTCTCATGGGCCCGCTAAGAACACGATAAAATAGAGGAACCGCCGCTTTGGTTCCCCTCAGATAGGGTGATGTGACCAACCAGAAGCTCATAGAACGTTAAGAGGTGGCATCGTCTACAGGGCCTTGCCGAGGCATCTCGTCGACCGAAGTTTGTCAAGTTAATGGTAGCCAGCATGCCAGCTTCCGCTTTCTTACCAATGCGGGTTGCCATGCCGTCCCTAGTGACATTACTGACAGGCCATAAACCCCTTTAGTCTCCAGTTGGGATACCTAACACCTTGAGGTGGAGTGACTAGTTGGAGGACCCTCGGGTGGTGATGATCCCGGAGATGATCGCCCAGACAGATGGCAGGGTCTTCCGAGGGAGCGAACCTTTGCCACGTGCCAAACACCGAACCTGAATCCGTGTTTCTGCATGACCATCCTCAGGCTGCACGAGCCACCAAGGACTCACAATGAGAGGAGGGACTCCCTCTCCCGCTTGTTGCCCCCTGATGGCCAAGATCTTTTCTATCTCAGAGAAATATCTGGCCAGGGCTGGTCCGTCCGGCCCATCCCAGGGAAGCAGAGGAGCGAGTTCACTCCTCTCCCTCCTCTACAAACAAGATAAAGCACACGGGAAAAATTCAAAGAGGACAAGGGATTAGTCTCCCTAGGCAGATCGATCGTCCGAGGAAGGGACGGGTCTGCTGCCGTTTAGGCCAGCAACCAGGCCGGCAGGTCCATTCCCGAGGCGCCCTCGGGGGGAAGGGGGGTCTAACCAAGATCAAAGTCGCAAGTGCTCTGAATGGAGCCTCGCATTCAAGAGATTACCTGGCCTTTTTGAGCCCGCTGGTTTCGAGCTCTTTTTAATCATTCGGTCCACTGATAGCAGCAAATTGGACAAAGGCCACAAGGTCCATCAAAGGAAAGCTTATCTAGATTAACTGACAGAAAGACTAAGATGAATCGTTTCTCGGACGGGAGCCTTCAAGCTAATGCGGCGAACCATTCCGGTTGCTATCGCTACTGCGTGAAGGCATTAGTGTCACTAAGCGCGGAGGTGCTACTGCTGTTCCCGCTTTGGCTACACGGATCGCTCCTGAAAATTGCTACAAGACCGTATACGATAAGTCGCTATCGTGTATGACTAAGTGTGTAATTGCAGAGATCCGCACTCTGCTTCCTCTAAGTAAGGCGGTGCCTATCTCTCGGAAAACGATATCCTGGCCGTTCGGGCTTTGGATCGTCTCTCCTTTTGTGAGGCCTAGAACTTTGCCTTGGGGCGCCCGGCGCTGCCTGGAACGTCTTAGCCTCTATTAAAAAAAGGCCCCTCTGCTCATGGTTCATTCATGCCTACGACCAAGGCTGCTTATGCGCCCATTCGGAACCCTTCTGAGGATTCTACCTACTCTGGGGGCTCCCCTCGTTGAGCTGGCGGCACAAAGGGTTCAGACCCAACTTGAAACGACTCTGAGTCGTCAGACTCACAGCAGGTAAATTCCCGAAGGTGATCATGGTGTCGGCTTCGTGGACTCCTAAAGCTTTACCCCGAAAGGACGGCACCAAAGGATATTCGGCTCTTACGCTAAGGCTGGTCCTGTCTCCAATCCACCCCACGCGCCAAAGGTTTCGAGGGGAATAGAGGAAATGATTCGCATAACGAGCTCAATCTCCCTCGATAAAGACCTCGGAAGGCGACTACGCTTCGGCGGCGCCTTGTATGGTCAACAGCGCCCCGAGTTATGCCTACAGAAAGCGTACGGTCCTTCCCGTGAAGGTCTTCACTTAGAAGAGGGCCCCCTCATTTCCTCCGAGCTAGGGCTGGAGGGCATATTCCTTCAATGGAATTGCCTTAAACTCCGGGCCAGCTGGGCTTTCCTGCAGAGTCTCGTCTTCCCCCGTTCTCCTTTAGGTTTTCTTTTGCAGGAAACCATGCTGGGCGCGTGCCTCCTGCTCACCCTCCCGGGGTATAAGGGTTTTACGATCCCACAACTACTAGATGGGGGCGGGCGGGAGGATGCACGATTTACACCCGGCATCATATCTCCGCTCTTCTATTTGCTATTAATACCTTTCATTTAATGGCAGTGTAGCTACACCTGGATAGGAGGTATACTGTTATTTCTGCGTACTACATTCCACAGTCAGCCGAGTTTGACGCGGAGGAAATTCCCCCGCGTCCTAGCACGGTTTCCTAGGCCCTTTCTTCTGCTCTTGGATTTGAACGGTAGACACCCGCTCGGGGGGACTAACAGTTGGAGATGTGGGTGAGTTTACGCATCACTGCCCGAAAACCGGTTAATTTTCTTGTTTTGATCAGTCCCTGTGCTCTCCGAATACACGGCCTGATTTTGGGAGGGACCTGTTCGATGACCTTCATTATAGTGACCACTTTTCCCATTCAACTATCCTTTTCTTGGCCGTTTTCACAAGCGAAACCACGTTAGTCGTACCTGGAGCGTGCACGGTGTTCTTCATTTCAGAAAATGATTGATTTCTCTTTCCCCGTCGAAGAGTGTAGGTCGGTGGGTTAGGTGGTCCGGTACGGGGTGAGACGAGCCTCCTTCCATCGCCTGGTCATATTTCTATCTTTGTTCTTTTGTTTTTCTCTTGTTTTTTGTGTGTTAGCGTTGTTTTGGGGGGTTTGTTGTTTGGGGATTTTTTTGTTTATTTTTGCTTTTACAATGTAGCCTAAGATTAGGGCTACCTTTTTTTAATTTCGGTTACTATGCTGGTGGTAGCCGCCGCCAGATATACGCCTTAAATAAAAAAAGAATCCCCTCTCCATTGCCTCAGGTAATATTTTAATAATCCTGGGCATGATTACTCAGGCTTTACTCATTCATGTCTCCTCCACATTTTTACTCTAGCTTTCCCACTTTATTTTTATACCTCTTTTTACCAACTTCTGCATGATAAGGCCTCGTTGCTATTGCGGTAAAATTTTGAGGAGAAAATCTTTCAGTGTTCAAAGCTTACGACCAGTAGTACCCTGTTCTTTAACTTGTTTTACTGTTCAAATTAATGGATTATTTCATTATTGAGAGTCCCTGTGGTGCTAGTTTTTTTTTTCCTCTCATCCTAGATAGATATTAAATAAACATCAATATTGAATGAAATGATAAAGCAATTCACGTTAATAAAATAAACCAGCAAAAATGAGTTAAAAAATAGACAAACTAATTAACGTGTTGATGAGGGTCACTGATTATTTTCCTACTAAAAAGGAGTTTAGTTCTGATGAGAAATATTATTGTTTTCAAAATTAACAATTACCCAGGGTAGTTTCTTTGATTTGCAGAATAATTAACCACCCAAACGATAAGATTGGGAAACTTTAAACTATCCTAGACAAACGAACAAGGCCTAAGCTAGAATGAATTAAGAAATGACGGGAAACGCTCCTGGCTGACGAAAATTAGATTAAATAAACTGTTGTCAACTCTTGGCTGTAAAAAATATATAATTGGTTACCTACAAGTGCGATGGCTTGATGATATTGCAAATTATAGCACTTTAATACTGGAAAATATGAACCTTTTAGAGCAAGGGAAGCGATCGAAATGGCTGAGAAAAGTGGCTGGTCCGCAATGAGAACAGTTGTTGCTAATTTTTCGATGTGACCCAAATTTACATTTATAATTGTGACAGTCATTCATCGCCAAAATATTGTAATGTAGCAGATTATATAACTAGATTATAAACTACTACACCTCCGTTCCCTTTTTTCCCTTCCTTACCCTATCCCCAGCTCCAAATGTGTTAATGCTAGCTTTCCTCCTAACCCGGACTAAGGCCTCTTCTTTTACTGCAGTCAACTCACGTGCGACAAAAACGATGACTGCGGTGACGCCACTGACGAAGCGAACTGCGATTCACCGCAGTCGACAACGTACAGCCCAACACCTACAAAACCGTTGTGCCGAGACGACGAATTCCTGTGCGGGAGTGGGGCGTGTGTGCCGAGTAGCAAGGTTTGCGACGGGCGCCGCAATTGCCTCGACGGTGAAGATGAAAATGAGGACCGCTGTCGCAATTACCCGTGTCCACCCGAGCGCAGCTTCCGTTGCCCCGACGGCGCCTGCGTTGATGCCAAACTCTGCGACGGAGTTTCGGACTGCGCCGACGCCTTCGACGAGTTGGACTGTATCATTGAGTCTACTCCTAATTACACTTACGATGACGATGAGAAGATCAACGTTAATCCCCCTTCACCTAACTCTGGAATCAATGATCATCAAGGGGGGGAAACTATTATCGAGGATGTTTCAGACAACTTCGACGACACAAACGTCGAGGTCGGCACACAGAAGCACGACATGACTCCAAAGGCTGAACCTTTGCCGCAAGATTCCTCACTAGACGATGGCGAAAGCAAGCCCATTATGGATGCGGACTTCAAATCGGATGAAGGCAACAGTGGCTATGGAATTTCGGGGACCACTACTTTGGTCTTCTCCCTTCCCTTGTCGCTTATTGCTTTCTACCAAACTCCGACGGTAAGTCTCAGGTGAAAGTTGATAACCAGATATTGAGTGGATTAATTGACTTAAAAATCGATATTTTGAAACTACGTTTGAAGCAAAAGAGACACCCAAAGATTATATATATGCCAACTGTTTGATGATAATGATAATAGATTCGTTATATATTTAGTACGTTTTGTTTTTGTTTTACTTTGCCTTATCATATTAGCAAATGGGTTGAGACTGTATGATAGCGGAAGGCTATTCCCTCTTGTCAGTCAGTTGAGTTCGAGCAGACGAGTTAATGAGACGTTTATGTGTCGATCGCTTTCCGCTTAGCGAAGCTTTTACTACTATGTAAAATGCAACTTGGTTGCTATTTGAGGCTTTCAACCATTTACATGTAAATAGTGTGAAGTGTAATTACAGGCATGGCTCTCTTTTACATTATATTATTACACGAGTCATGGACTGATTGTTAAGGTAATATATACATAGAGGTAATGATATTTAAATTTTATTATAATCATAAGTATAAATTCTATGGTCACCATATTTTAATTCCACTTTCCCAAATTTATCCCAACAATTGAGTATATTTTCTTTTAATTCGACTTGTTGAAACTTCAACTGTGTTCGAGGTGAAGTGGGATTACAGTCTGGTGATTGAGTTGGCCAGTCATTTTTACCAATAAACATGACCCCAGTCTGTTGTAAATAGTCCTGTGCAAACTCACTTGTAATAAATGTTGATTACTAGAAGTGCAAATACTATAATAAATACCTTGATTCATTGCCTGCGTTTCAAGCTTACAAACCTCATCTTCAGGTCGTTTAAAAAATATAACCTAAATTAATTGAGCATCAAATTTTTTAACAATAATAAAATTGGTACTGATAAATATAAATCTTACCTATTACCCATTTTAGATATTGCAGCTTGTTACTATGAAAATGGAGTGGTGGAGGTTCTCACGCTTTGAGGTTGGATTATTATTTGCCTCCTGGCGCAGGGTGGATGCGTACTCATTTTTCTTGCTGCGTTCCTAGGATAAAGCCTTTGGGAGCACAGCTTCCCTCGCCAGCAGCCCCACATATAGCATCCCTATCACCTGAAGTACCTTTGGCATGGACAAAATGATGGGACCCCTTGTGTTTAATAGGGCATAAGGAGGTGGGGTATTGGATTTGAAGTCTTGAAGAATACCTATGCTGTCTTCTGACGCTTGTTGTCAAAGAAACCACAACCTGAATTCTTTTTCCAGCTCAACATAAAATCGCGTTGATGGGCAGTGTTCGCGCTAACCCCATCCAGTTATTCCACTTCAGTCGACTTGGTATGTGTGATGTGAGGGGGATATGTGGAAAGAAAACGAGCGGTAAGGTAGTAAATGTATAAAAAAGATCAACAATCCACACGCACATAATTCAGCGTAGCTTCCAATCTCTGAGTCCAAACTTCCCCATCACCATTCCACCAGATATCGACAAAAAGCAAACTTCCGCCCCATGGCAATACGCGTCGCCCTGGCAAGGATCCGGTGCGGTCAGCACTCAAAACTAAACACATACTTTACTCTCCTGATCGCTACATCTTCTCCGGTTGCAACCAAAATCCAGACATATTCACAACAACACGCAAGCACAAGTGAGATAAAACCTACAGGTACACAATGTACTAGACCCCTGGGTGAACCCCACTCGATCGGAGTGAGAGGGTGGGTAGTTGAGGCTCCCAGTCTCAGGGAGGGACCTTAGCCGGGGTTAACGTCAGTAAATGTGAGCCAAACATAAAAGGGTTGTGTATGTGATTGAATTAATGAGCTGCGATCAGATGTATTTGTATTGCAATGTGTGAGCTGAAGTTAACATTTACAAGGGTGAAATCGTGTATGGTTGTAGCGTATGAACCTTGTAATGATAGAAGTGAGTCTGAGAAGGAGGAGGTTCTTGAGCGACTTGCGACGAGAGGTGGATGGAACTGGTAATGGTTGTAGGAGATTTGTATGTACACTGGTGGAAAAATGAGAGAAGGAATGATTGGAGTTTTTCATATACTTTGATGGAATGAAAGTGGGTGTTTCTGTGCTGAGAAACCTGTTTTGTTTTTTAATAAAAGGATGATCATAAGTACACATGGAATCTCCAAAGAAGCGAGAGTAAATGTAAGATTGTTGCTAAGAAAGAATATGGTCAGAGATATTTTATGTGAAGGTGTGAGAGTCGAATATCTAACTACATGCCTTTGTTGTATAATGTTAAATTCGTTTGTGAATGGGTGAAAAGGCCTGTAAAGTGGCATTGGTAAATAAAAAATGAAAGACACTTGAATCAATGAAAGCGAAAGGAGTATGTAAGAGAGCTTGAGAGCAGGAGAGAATAAATAGGAATACTTCAAATGTAAAACTATTTTAAAGAAATGATAGTGGGTAGTGGAAGGTTGTATGTGTAAGCGATAGAACAGAAAAGGGTGGAATGATGGATGGAACGTGCAGTGAAGATGTAAAAAACGTATTTGCAAACGACTCACAGCACAAATTAGTCTAGATTATTAACCATCCAAGATCCTCTAAACTTATAGGACCTCTACTACAGCTAAGCATACAGCAACCCATGGCGAGTCCGTTCAAAGGAGATGCCCTTGCCAGAGTAGAAGGAAGTAAAGTACGTTTTCGTGGGAATATCCACTTCGAAGCCACGATGGGTCGGATGTGTTAAGAAATATTTGACTCTCTTGATGAAGGTTTGAGTGGCTCTTTGCGAGGCGGATGGTCAACTCAGCGGGATTAAACAACCTGGGTTGTGCCTGTAGTTAGGTTGGTATGATTTCAGTGTTGATGTGTTCTATTATGTTTGATTAGGTAAGTTGGTTAGAATTTTATAGTAGTACGGGACAGCGGCTGCGAGAGGTGGGGCGCGATCCAGGGACTGGTGAGAAGGGTCTGTGATCTTCTGATAAAATTGAGATCTTACCATGTCAAAATGTTATTGGTTTCCTGGTAGTGATTGTTTGGGGTGATACTGGTGCAGTCTGATGGTTGGTAGTGCGGATGAATGCATACAAAGAGGCGCAAATAGAAGTGAAACGAATGATAAACTAGGGTAAGAAACCAGAAAATGTAGAATATGGAAGGAAGATAAATAAGGATCTGGATGGAAACAGGGAATTTTTGTCATGGAGGTAAAAAAGGTGAGGAACCAAGAAAGAAATATCTATAAACATCAATATAAGAGTGTGAGGGACCTTGTGATGGCTGAGGGGCCTGCAAGAGGTCTGGCGCGGTATTAGTACACGAAACGAATCGATGAGATTAGATTTTTGAAGATTATTAGTATACAACGTAATTATAACCGAGTTCCCATAGGGGAAGGGTGGCTACGCACCAACGCTACTAAAGGTTATTCATTCTACCACCCTATGCCTCCTATCAAGCCCAAGACCACCCATCATTTTTCCAAACTGGCCCTTCGTAGGAATGGGGTGCTGTAGCACCTCGCCCATTAATGGTTCATACCTAGGTTGAAGGCCGCCCCCCCTCCATGCACAATATCTTTTACTTGTCCATCAGTGAGCCCGTCCCCTCTCTTACACTCAATTACATGATCATTTCACCTATTAAATGGTCTTCCAACCCTCGTTTATACTTTTCGCAAGTCTCTTTTCATCTATTATTCTTACATGTTTATACCACCTCTGAACATTCATATTATTCACCCCTTTCCTCACACTATATAGACTTCTTACTAATTCTACTACTATCGCACCTAACTTTCTTCTCAAATTGTCTATTTGATCGGCTCTCACTCTTCTCGACCCTAACCTGCCCCCCTCATTTCAACAGATTTTATCAACGTGCCTCTCCCGTCCACCGTAGGATAACCAAACTGACAAATTATCCCTGCCTTCGTGATCAAACACTAATCTCTCACTTTAGATTGTTCCTCTTCCTTCGTCTCAGCCACAGTACTCCACTTGAACTGGTGTGGCCTGATGCCAAAATGACCTGTCTTCAGGAATTGATCCCTTTAATCTCCGATTATTTTTTTTTCGCCCACGCCCGTTCCCTCCCTGCTCCATTGTTGCCCCCTTTTTTGAGCCTCTGTGATTCCTTATCCTCACCGACCTTCAGGCGTTAGCTGTCAACCTTTATTTGGAGCATCACTGCATTCGATATGCAGTCTATAACCCTCTAACACGGATTGACCGCTATTCCTTTGTTTCTGCCTAACGCCCGCGTCTACTGTGTTAATGTTAGTACCCGCCGTTCCCTCTAATGAGGCCCATATGCACCCCCGAGCATGGTACCACCGGTCTTCACGGTCCTCATCCCTTTTCCTTTCTTGGTATATCTGGCAAATGAAAGATAAAGGAAAAAGCTGAATAATGAAAATTTATTAAAAAAAACTTTTATGGCCTGAAGTTGAGCTGTGTATGGTTGCATTCTCGACCAGTTAGAACATTACATTTGCTGGGTGCCCTCCCACTTTGGGTACTTATACTAATGAGCAATCGCTCAGGATCTAGAAATCGATTTTTATTAAATTAATAAAACATTAATTCACTTTTGATTTCATTCTCTTTCCTATATATAGTTTTTATTAACCAACCAAATTTTCTTTATGATTCAGTTAATCTTATCTTGAACGAAGCACGTGTGGCATTCAGCAGTCATCCCATTTCCATCAGAATAAAAAATATATATTTATTGAGCCTAATCCTTCCACTGCTCATCTAAATAAGCGTTGTTATTAGCGCGGCTTTGCATGGAACATGCCAGGCTGATCCACGGACACCTTATGTACCCCTTGTGCTGTTAATTCCAATCAGTGGCAAAATTTATTGTTGTGATTTTAATGTTATTTCAGAAAGAGATTTAAAAGCATAGACGTAGATATATGAGTGTAAGAAGAAGTGCGATTAAAAATTAGAAACCGTGTGACGAATTGCTAACACCTTACCTTGCGCTGAGACCCGTGTACATGCGGCCTACTCGACTCGGCCTTTATGAGTTAAAAAAAAATCCCAAGTCCAGCAGAGCTCATAAACAGCCCACTTGCAATCTCACCACGCTACACAGCCCCTTTCCTAGAAGCGGAGAGTATTGAAATTAAGCCGAATGTCGCTTAAAAACGATATCCAAGGCGTAATTTTCAACTTATTCCCGTCTCTTGGCACTATTGTTAATAAAGGGATGTAGGAAAACTTGCGATTATTTTTTTTTTTTAATGGGGTGAGTTGCAAACACCTCTGCGTCGCTGGAACCAGTTTGCCCGTGAGCTAGTCCACCCTACCATCAAGAGTTTCTCAAAAGCCAAGCAAAGCTTATAAGTCGCCCACTTGCAATCTCCACATGGTGCAACGTTTAATCTTTTATGAAAGAGAGGTAGTGGTGGTGTTTATAGCTCTCCGGGGGCAGATAACATCGCTCTCTTCCTCTGTCCGCCGATCGCTCTCAATGAAACATTATCAAAGGTCAGGAAATTGTGGGTGAGAGAGAGGGTGTAAAATCCAACCAAACACAATTGCATCAAAAGAAAAAGAGGCGGTAATTGTCAAGCAGTAAACCATTGTGCTATAAGGATCTCCATGTGTGGAAGAGGATCAGTGAATAGAAGGAGAATGGAGGTGCTGAGAATGCAGCAAACGGTGATAAGCATATTTAATGAAGTCAAAAGTTGATGCAGGTGCAATGGGATAATGCAGTGATCTCACATCAGGATTCGGTGAAAAACAACTTCAGTGTAAAGGAGTAGGCAAATAATAGAGGGGGCCTCTGGGATAGGATACAGCTGTCATGTACAAAGGAAATTCAGTGTGAAGGCAAAAGAACGAAGAGCACCGATATACCATCTCTACAATTACGACAGGAGACGAGTTGTGGAAGTAATGGGAGCCACCGGTGAAGATGGTTGTTCCCTGCGACTGGGTTAACGCATGTCTAACGAATTCCAAAAGGGTAACACTATTTGGCTTCAAGAATTTTCCTCCTGACAAGAGGTGGTTGCATATTCTTGATGCAGACATCATCTGCCTCGGAACCCACGTGAAAGAAATCTGATCGTTTGAAGGCGGATAAGAGCGTAGCCACTAACCTTTGAAGGTGCCAGTGGTCTTTAGTGAAGATTGGAACACTAGATATGAGCATACGGCGAAAGCGAAGGAATTTCTTGGACAAAAAGCACGTTTATCCATTAAAGAAGGGATGTTGCACTCCTCGCAGAGGTTTGGTAAATAAAATGAGCAGAAAGCCCCCTTGGCCAAACGAAGGCCCACGTTCCAAAATGGATCAAGTCGACGAAGGGTCGAGGGGAGTTTTATAATGCGCAACCAGAATCCAGTCAAGATTCGTTCAAATAGTATATAGCCGGAGTAACGTGAGGCGGTCATCGTCTCATGTATTATGGGGAAAATAAATTAAAAGGATGGGAATATCATAGGTGAAAGCAGGGCGCAGGGAGGGTTCCATAAAATATTCTCATCGAAAATGTGGCAGAAACCTTTTAGGGGGGAGGGGGGCTCAAATCACCACTTTATGACAAGGAGGTAAAATTAACCGTCACCAGTTATTGGGGAAATGAGGAAACCCAGTTTATATGAGAGGAAGGACGTCACCAGTTTGAAGGTTAAAATGACGCGGATATTTTGGAGAGGTCCCTCAAGTCCCACGAGTGAGGTGATAGGTGGCGTTAATCTTGTATCTGACTCCAAATACTCAAATAATATTTCGGCTTGGCTGGGCTTACCAAAGGCTTGTGATCGAGAAAGGACTGAGAGGAATCACGTAAAAAATAAGTGTTTAATTCCAATAAACAAAACAAGAAAAGCAAAAGGGAGGCTCGCGTTTACACGAATACGGTCAGGGAATATTTCACTACCAGTCAGGAAAGCGAGTGTTACGAGAACAAGACTTGGCGGGTACAACGGGTGATTCGCTACGCTAAACGAACCGTAATTAGTTCTTTACTCTTGATGTCTATTTTACTTAACCGTCTACCCAAAAGTGAATGATCTCCTCCATTCTTCTTCTATAAATAGTACAGGAGGTGTGGCCTCTGGGATCACAATGTTTTTAGCTCCGCCCGCTGGGCGGGATATTCCTTATCCCATGGTCTCCGAAGATCATCGATTAATGGGGCCTACAAACTTACACTTTTTCGATATAAATTTATCATTCCTGAGACGCAGACAGCTGTCTCGGCTTAATTCTATTTCCAAACGAAAAATGTTCGTTTTTATTACACTGTCGCCAAATTTTAGTGCTATCTGAATTCTCGGCTTCCAGCTTACTTCCTTGACCGGCTTACAAATAGATATATGGATATCCGCGATGACATTTGTTACAATTCTTCCTATTGCTGCGAGCCACTTAGCTGGTGCAATTTTAGTGTCAGGGTCATCCTCTCTACAATCTAACTGGTTTACTGGTATGAGGCTCCAGGATATGAAGACGGAAATTCGACGTATCTGTAAACAAGGGGCTGCAACGGGAAGACTAGTGATCCCAAGGGTACTATCTGGCAACCGGTAGTAGATCACTGATTATATCTGAGTGTGCGCTTCTGATGAAACTGGGAAGAGAAGATATAACCATATTCATTACTAAAGACACGATGAGGACATTAAGACTAAGCCCTGGGGAATGCCCCCCTCCTATGAGAAGATGATGGAGTAGGAGAAACCTGGATGAAACGGTCTGGAAAGAACTGAAGATGAATTATGCAGGAATCCACAACTTCTAGTAGTGTTGTAGTCATTTGAATGTCAAAAATACAGCTGTCACACAATGGCGCCAGAATGCATTGTAGACGTCTAGGCTAACGCGGTAAATGAGAGCGAGGACATAACGGAATGGCAGAAGCCAAGCGAGCAACCAGGAAACCGGAAATGAGATTTGGAATTAAAGAAGAGTAGCGATGCCACCATTCTTTCTATGATCTTGCGTGCCTTACGTCTGGCGAAGTAAAAACTGCCCTCGAATCAGATCTAGTTATAAAGAACCAGGAAGAATTCAAGCACCAATATGTGGAGATGTCTGAGGAGACAATATATTACTCCTCTCGGACGAGAAGCGGTGGGTTGACAAGAAGAAATTATATGTTAAAGCTCTTCTATAGATAAGAGCTAGTTATATCATTCATCTCTAGTGGGGATGGGGAGAAGGTGTAGGAAAAGTGGCGATGAAAAAATAAAAAGTAGCGTGCGATGAGTTGTGAACAGCTCTCTGCGTCGCCGTACCACCGTTGGCGAGCGGCGTATCGACTGTGCCATCCTGAGTCTCTAAAAAGACTCATTCAAGCGAAGTTTTTGGATCCTCCGCTTTCACTTCTCAGCCCACTACAAGCCCCTGCCTATAAACACCGTATTTTGAAAAAATGGAGACAACGAACGCAGTTTGGAAACCTTATCCAAGGCGTAACACAACAACCCCTAATCTGGATAGCATTTTAGATAAAGTAGCAAGTTGAGAACATCTTCCTGCTTCGCTTGCTCAGCGGTTGTGAGCGGCGTATCAACTGCACCATCTGGAGTCTTAAAAAAAAAATATTCATTCGAGAGAAGCTTTTAAACCAATTGCTTGCAATTCTCGGTAGGCTATTAAGGTATACTAGATTGGGCTATCAGATTAACAAGGTCTGCTGACCAAAAGTCGCGTGCTGTCACTTATTCTGATTTATGACATTAAGACCTTGAAAACTTTCAATAATTCCTGAACTAACCGTGAAAGGAGCTTGGCAATTATATCATTCGAAAGAGAATGTAAAACAGCATAAAGGTTTCAAATTCCGTTAGAATCGGCCGAAAAGTTATGATGATATTTCCAAATAATTCTCCGGATAACCCTGGGAGGACTTTGGCAAATATATCATTCGAAAAAGAATTTGGAACAATATAAGGGTTTCAAATTTCGTTAGAATCGGCCTAAGAGTTATGATATTATTGCCTATACAGTAGAATTTCCTTGCTGAACTCAGGAGAACCTTGGCAATTATATAATTCGAAAGAGAATGTAAAATGACATAACGGTTTCAAATTTCGTTAGAATCGGCCGAATAGTTGTGATGTTATTGCTAAAACATAATAATTCCCGAGCTAACCTTGAGAGGACCTTGGCAATTATACCATTCGAAAGAGAATGTTAAACAACATAATGGTTTCAAATTTCGTTAGAATCGGCCGAAAAGTTATGATGATATTTCCAAATAATTCTCCGGATAACCCTGGGAGGACTTTGGTAATTATATCATTCGAAAGAGAATGTAAAACAACATAAGAGTTTCAAATCTTTTTTAGAATTGGCCTAATAGTTATGATCTTATTTCCAAAACAAAATAATTCCCTAGCTAAACTTGGGAGGACCTTGGCAATTATATCATTCGAAAGAGAATGTAAAACAACATAACGGCTTCAAATTTCGTCTGCATCGTTCAAATAGTTACAATGTTATTACCAAAAATAAAAGCAAAACGGGGACCGACCGACCGACATAGTGAGATTTAGAGTCGCACGCGACTAAAAATTGAAATTTATTTTAAGTGGATGGCCAGCCTCTTAGCAGCGGCTCCTTTTTTAAATTGAAATGAGTCACCGACAATAAGAACAGTCTAGCATGAGGGGTCAGACTTTCCAACACTCCTCAAACTGGTGGCTAGACGTCATGGGAAGATGACGTGGAAATCTTAGAGAAATACGCCTTAGCGGAGGAGGAACGAGCTTTGTATAAGACAACGTCGTAGTACTTCTCTTGCCTAATTCATTTTGGTCGAAGATAAAGTTTGTAGTAATATCAGGTGAGTTGCACGTTTTGTTTTTTTTAACGCGAACTTCTTTACTACACTGATATCACCAAAGTACCGCCAGAGAGTGAGCTACGCCAGAAAATTAGAAGATTAATAAATAGGTAGATGGGAATATTATAAAATTCAGTAATGCAGAGTAGCCAGCTCCGTCTGACCTGTAGAAGTGCAATCTATCGTCGCGAGACAGATGTGCTACGATGAAGGACCGAGAAAGCAACTGGTAAGTGGTCGCAACCAAAATCCCCCAAGAACAGCCAGAGAAATGTCCAGTGGTGCTTCTTCATAGAAGAGGAAGAGTTCCAGACAGAAACGTCAGTAGTATGCTGGATATAGGATGAACCGGAGTTTAGCCAACAAGAGATTATTTTAGAGGAATAAAAACACGCCACCCAATACAATAGATTTTCACTGGAAGCTATTTTTTTAATGGTATATAACAAATAAAATAATAAAAAACTATAAAGGTTGAAAAGGAAGAAAGGCTATTCAAAAATAGAGTTAGGAATAGCACGGGAGATGGTAAAAGACTAAAATGACGGAGTAGTAAACTAATGGCATATTTCGGCAACAGAATACTGAAATAGCAGAAGGAAAAACATTAGATGTCAAAGACCCCGCACCTAATTCCGAAGGGTTGGGAAGAAGTCTCAATACGGTAGGGCTGCAGAGTGGGCAGGGACACATAAGGAAGCAGTACGGTCCTCCTGGTCCGCACGCTCATTTCCATTAATCCTCACATAACTACGAGCCCTACAAAAGGAAACCTTATACCTCGAACTGTGCCTAACTAACCAGTATCAAATCTCCTGCATCAAAGGATGGTAGGTAGTTAAAAGAACGAAGGGCCTCTAAAATCCTACTAGAATCACTAAAGATGGTAAAATCGGTAAAATTAAAATCAGTCGAAAGTTAGAAGACTAGTTAAAAGTTCAGCTGTAAATATAGATGATACTCTGGCAAGGGTCAGTTTTAGTGACTCTTCGGAGTAAACAGCAACCCCAACCACCGGTTCATATGTTAAAGGGAGGGGGAGGCCCAACAAGGTGGGCACATAGGCAAACTTAGGAGTACAGCAAGGACATCTAGAGGAGAGATGTGGTTATCCATTCTGAGTCCTAGATATCTGCGCATGGACGCTAGTCTGTCATAGTGCACTGCACGTGGGGCTGCAAACAGACACCTGTGAACTAGGCTATTGGGTGTCTGCTACACGCGGAAGATATAGCCCAAGCACATCTCCAATCTATGGTAAAAGAGCGCCAGAACACTACTCTCGGCATACAGACTAAGACTATTGACAGGTGATGCGCGAAAAGCACCGCTAAATAACCACAACCCTAAATTTCGAATGGGGTCTAATAACCTTAAGGTAGATGCGAGAAGTCGCAGAGTACATATATTTTTAACACCCATAGTATAAATGAGATTGGACAAGGGCGATGTATAACATCCAAAGCGTGTGTCTGTCACTACCTCATGACGTATGGAATAAAGATTTTAAGAGATCAAAGGCTCTCAGGCATTTGACCTTAAGATTGCGTAAGTGTGATAGCCATGTCAATTTGTAATCAAGGGTTACACTCAGGAGTTTGAACTCTGCGACAAATTCTATCCTAGAGTTATTCAAATGAAAGGATAGGTAGGGATAAACACCTCTCAAAATGTACAGGTGCCTCGCCTTAGTTTTAGTAGCATAAACGATATAGTCTCAAAGGAGTTCGCGTGGATATGCATCAACACCTAATTGTAAGCTGCTTTTGCTGCTTCTTCTCGTATTTTCTTCTTGGGTTGCTTTCCTCGAATTTTTCTTCCTCGAATTTTCTTCTTCTTAAGTTGGTCCTCTAAGCGTTTTCTTCCGTTTTTTCTTGGCTTTCGGTATTCTTGTTTAATTAGTCCTTCAAGCGTTTTCGTTTTCTTCCTTGAGATATTTTCATAAAATTTATTTTGACTCTGGAGTTTCGAACAAGATACCTCTTGATTACGTTTCCGATGTTTAGGCCACACGATTGGCAGTCCGTTCTCTTATATGGTCGATTTTGGGCCATTTATATTATCGAGTTGGAAGGAATTTCTCTCATATATTTCGCACCCATACAGGGGCTCAAAACCCGGAGAGAATGGTAACACGAGTATCGACTTTACAACAAATAATTGCAAAGAAAGGTCTGTATGAGCATCAGTAATATTCTATTTATGAGTCGAACAAGAGCTGAACTCAGATGCCGAGGAACGACCATCCTGTAAGCTCTCGGTAGCTGGGTTGTCCACCTGAGCATTGGGTCTCAGGTTCGGAGGCAGATCATCAAACACCACATTTACTTCTGCCACTATGTGCTGAACAATGGGTCCCTCATCCTAGGTTGAAAAGATAAATACAACGGGAAGCCCTGAAAGTCTCCGCAGGTGAGTAGGGAAGCCAACAAGAGAACAACTCTTGCATAAAGGATAGGACAGAGGGTGATTAAAAGCAGATAAGCATTCGACCCAGGCAAGGTCCTTAAAAATAAATGATTATGAGAGCTAGCGAATCAAGGTGAAAATAAAATATGGAGAAGGACGGTCATGGGAAAGAATTAAGACCAAGCATACCGTGTAATTTCATTTTTTTTTAAAGAGATAACGCATGAAGGTCAATGGCGTGATAGAGGGTGACATGGGACTGACACACAGATAGTTGGTCCTCCGCGGCCAGATCTGGCCCGTGTTGATAGGAAAGAAAAGTAACCGGAGATCCTAGGGCTCTGAAGGACAGCCAGGATCCCTTCCCGGAGAGAGAAACAAGTTGATAGAAAGCTATAATAGATATAATGGCCTTTCAGCTATCTGCCCGAGGCCATGACGAGGTCATACAAATTAAACCATTCTACTGTGTTTTCAAAAGCAAAGGGCTGTAGTTGGATAGGGAAAATATCGTCATACTACAATAACAAAAAAAAAACAGATTACTTCTTACCTTAAAAACACAGTGGATAAGTCGTATTTGTAACGTTTATGTACCAAGTTGAATCCAATCTAGAGTGGGAACAAAACTTGAGCGTCACCCATGGGGCCAATCGATAGCTATGATACAGCCCACAAGATCGAAAAATCCCGCGTTAGAAAAAACAACCTTTATAAACAAGAAAATTAAATATTAACGAAACAAAGAAACGAACTCACGTGAATAATGCAAAGACTAATTATTTCATTTTATATATAGCAGGTCATCTGCTATATAAAGAATATATAAATAAAAGTTATTATTTATGTAAGAAATAATTATGGTAAATGTTCGTTTTAAGACATCTCGTCTAAGGAATTTAAAAAGTTTTCTTATGTAGTTTTGTGTGTACTTTTCAGATCTGACACTTGTTTTCCCCGGAAATGTATACTTTTCCCATAATTAAGTGTGACACGATTTGGGGACTTTCAGGAACATCCTGCAACCCATCTTGCCGTAGTTTCTCACCAAGTTCTCAACAAGCTTTACATAGTTTTCGGCTTTGTGATTACCTAGGAATCCGACAACCACTGCGATAAAGCTGTCCCACGCTGCTTTTTTCGTCCTAGTGAGCTTCTCGGGAAACTCCTTGCACTCCATGATCTTTTTTATTAGTGAACCGATGAAGACCCCGGCTTCCACCTTTGCCGCAGATAGTTTGGAAAGAAATCTTGGAGATACTTGAAAACTGCAGACTCCTTATCTAGAGTTCTGACGAATTGTTTCATAAGGCTCAATTTTAACTGCAGAGGAGGAAACAGTACTTTTTGGGGTCCAACAAAGGCTCCCATTTGACGTTGTTTCTCCCCAAACTAAACTCGGTCAGTTGTGGCTAATCCACTGATGGTAGTGTGCGACGGTGTCCCTGCTGTCCCAACGGCAAAGATAATAAGGAAACTTGGTAAAGCCGCCTTGGATACCCATCAAGAATGCCACCATTTTGAAGTCTTCGATAACCTCCCAACCATACTCTTCATATTTCAATGCATCTAGCAAGATCTTGTCACTGTTGTATTCCTTTTTGAGCTGGACCTAGTGAGCGAGGGAAAGAGATGAATACACTTCTCGTTAGGAAGCAGCACTGCTTTGAGGCTCCTGGACGAGCTGTCAATGAAGAGGCGCCACTCGGGGTTACAGGCGATTACGATTGCTTCAAAAAGACCGGTCACATTGTGACAAAAGCAAAGCTTATCTTGACGTGTAAAATAGCTTGAAAAGACTGGTGACGCTTTCTCTGACCGGATATTTGCACACTGCCATCTAACAAATCCCCCTGCTTGAGTCTCGAAGTTAAAAGCTCGGTATTGGACTCTGTGAGACCAAGATCTCTGACAAGGTCGTTGAGATCTTTTTGTTTGGGGTAGTATGGGTTTCTGACTTTCTGTCCTCAGTTGCACCTCTGTAAACTGGATCAATGACTTCATCCTCTTTTCAACTGCCTTTCCTTTCTAAAAACTGCTGCCCTCTTTTTGGAGGATTGGGTACGGGGGGCTCAGAACTGTATGGCACTGGCCTAATAGATGACTGAAGGTCTGGATACATGATAACAGGAGCATTTTTGCCTGCTCGGCGTTTGGAAGGGTTCACAGTGCAGAAGAAATAGTTGCTCGAGTAGTCAGTTGGTTCCTGTAGCAGCTGACATCTTTGCAAGCTCCTACAAAGTTCGCAAAAGAAGCAGTTGGCAATTTCCCGCCTGAGAAAATTATGCATCTCGCCCCAAAATCCATTTTTGTACGACCTTTGATACCAAAACGGTTAACTCAAAATCAAAGTACGACTCTCCCCAACCACCAACCAATCAAAAACTTTGTACAAACCCAATTCGATATTAACCAATCAGAATAGACTTTCCCGTTTCCCGTAGATCCGAGCGCATTTTAATGTACACTTTTATTTCATCGGTGCTCTAGATAAGTTCCCCTGATATTATAATTTCAAATACGTCGTGGCTGTACTATGATATATTTTATATAATTCCTCAATATATATATATATATATATATATATATATATATATATATATATATATATATATATATATATATATATATATAATATTGAGGATAAATCCCATAGTCACGAGAAACGGATGTAGCATCTTTTAATTTTTCACTACGTTTCGAAAACTACAAGTTTTCATCTTCAGGCTAGAATAAGTTTACAAAGTTAATATGTATGAAGAAAACTTGAAAAGGCCAATAAGACATTATTTTAAAGGTGACCAATTACAAAATATCAGGAGAAAGTACAACAAGTTAAATTAAATATGACTTGGCAACAGTTAAATTTGCTTTAAGACTGACTCAAAAATTAGTTCATAAATTTAAGGATTATTGCAGAAATTAATTACAAACTATAAGAGAAATTGACCTGGCATTATTTAGAGATAATAAATTTAAACTTTTTTTTTATTTTGTAAAGACTGTAAGAGTTAAAAACATTTAATATAGAAACGGAAAATTTGGGTACTTACTAAAGCGGATCCATCCTAGAGAGTGAATGGTAGGTTTAACAAAGGGGCTAGTATATATAGGTTACATTGACGCTTGGTTTATTAAAAGGCAAACCAACTAACAAACTGTAGTTAAAATTAGTTAATTAATAATGATATTGCACTTAAATCTTCATTTAGTGTAGGTTTGTAGTGTTTTATATATAGAGATTCGAGGGTTCTTAGGCAATGTTTGTTGTTGTTAAAGGCTAATACTTTAAAATTCTCAATAGAAATGTTAGTTTTACAGCTTATGGTGTGTTCCCTAATAGATGACTTTTCCTTTTTATTTAATATTTTGCTTGTGCGCCAACTAATCCCCATATGAGCAGAGAACCTAGCTCCAAGACACCTAACAGTGCTACCAATGTAAGAGGCTCCAGTACAACTGGGACATTTAAATAAATAGACATTATCACTGCGGAACTCCAAAGAGATAGGATCTTTACTGTTAAAGAAACTTCCTATCGATAGTTTGCTTATAAAAACTATTTTGGGGTTGATTTGGGGAAAATATCTTTTAAAAATAAATAGGATTTTTCTTTTAAAAGTATCGTTTAAAAAACCCATCTCTGAAATTAGTAAATATATGGGCATTTTAGGAACTTTTATGCAGGGTTGAGGGGGGTCAATGAGATTATCAAATAGCTTTTTTAAAACTCTATCATATAGGTCAGAAGGAAATAAATACTTCATAAGAAAAATAAAATCATTATGGATTGATTGGTAAGTGGATGATAGCGAGAAACTTCTATGTATTAAAGTTTTTACTGTGGATATTTTATATCCGAAATCACAAAAACTAAAGTAGTTTAAACCTAGTCCAGTGAATGTTTTTTTTTTTGTAAATGGTTGTTTGAATTTTTCGTTGGTCATTATCTCGGTTGATTGAAAGGTCAAGAAAGGGCATCTTATCATTTGATTCCACTTCCATGGTGAATTTGATGTTAGGGTGTAAAGTGTTCAAAAAATTAAAGAAAAGTTGGCTATGTGCAGGATTATTAAAAACTGCCAAGGAATCATCAACAAAACGGCGGTAGAAGGAGGGTTTGTAATCTAAATTAGTGGAAAACATTTGATCTTCGAGATGTGTCATAAAAAAGTCAGTTATTTAGCATCTATGTATTTTCTACCTAAAATTCACAAAGAAGGAGTCCCTTTGAGACCCATACTTGCCTCTTATTCTTTACCATCATACAAAATGGCCAAATATCTAGTTAAAATACTTTCACCTTTATCTAAAAATCAGTTCTCCATACAAAACTCCTATAAGTTTAAAGAGGAATTACTCAGCAAAGTTAACGATGGATATATTGTGAGTTCTGATGTTGAATTTTTATTTACTAACATTCACCTAAACTATACAATCGGTTTAATATTAAATAAGGTATTCCATTCCCAAAATACATTTCATCGATTTTCACGAAGCCAATTAAAAAAAGCGCTGGAATTAAGTCTTTCTGAATCTTGGTTCACGTTTAATAATAAAGTTTACTGCCAGATCGATGGTGTTGCAATGGGTTCTCCAATGGGACCACTTGCAGCTGACTTTTTTATGACACATCTCGAAGATCAAATGTTTTCCACTAATTTAGATTACAAACCCTCCTTCTACCGCCGTTTTGTTGATGATTCCTTGGCAGTTTTTAATAATCCTGCACATAGCCAACTTTTCTTTAATTTTTTGAACACTTTACACCCTAACATCAAATTCACCATGGAAGTGGAATCAAATGATAAGATGCCCTTTCTTGACCTTTCAATCAACCGAGATAATGACCAACGAAAAATTCAAACAACCATTTACAAAAAAAAAAACATTCACTGGACTAGGTTTAAACTACTTTAGTTTTTGTGATTTCGGATATAAAATATCCACAGTAAAAACTTTAATACATAGAAGTTTCTCGCTATCATCCACTTACCAATCAATCCATAATGATTTTATTTTTCTTATGAAGTATTTATTTCCTTCTGACCTATATGATAGAGTTTTAAAAAAGCTATTTGATAATCTCATTGACCCCCCTCAACCCTGCATAAAAGTTCCTAAAATGCCCATATATTTACTAATTTCAGAGATGGGTTTTTTAAACGATACTTTTAAAAGAAAAATCCTATTTATTTTTAAAAGATATTTTCCCCAAATCAACCCCAAAATAGTTTTTATAAGCAAACTATCGATAGGAAGTTTCTTTAACAGTAAAGATCCTATCTCTTTGGAGTTCCGCAGTGATAATGTCTATTTATTTAAATGTCCCAGTTGTACTGGAGCCTCTTACATTGGTAGCACTGTTAGGTGTCTTGGAGCTAGGTTCTCTGCTCATATGGGGATTAGTTGGCGCACAAGCAAAATATTAAATAAAAAGGAAAAGTCATCTATTAGGGAACACACCATAAGCTGTAAAACTAACATTTCTATTGAGAATTTTAAAGTATTAGCCTTTAACAACAACAAACATTGCCTAAGAACCCTCGAATCTCTATATATAAAACACTACAAACCTACACTAAATGAAGATTTAAGTGCAATATCATTATTAATTAACTAATTTTAACTACAGTTTGTTAGTTGGTTTGCCTTTTAATAAACCAAGCGTCAATGTAACCTATATATACTAGCCCCTTTGTTAAACCTACCATTCACTCTCTAGGATGGATCCGCTTTAGTAAGTACCCAAATTTTCCGTTTCTATATTAAATGTTTTTAACTCTTACAGTCTTTACAAAATAAAAAAAAAGTTTAAATTTATTATCTCTAAATAATGCCAGGTCAATTTCTCTCATAGTTTGTAATTAATTTCTGCAATAATCCTTAAATTTATGAACTAATTTTTGAGTCAAGCTTAAAGCAAATTTAACTGTTGCCAAGTCATATTTAATTTAACTTGTAGTACTTTCTCCTGATATTTTGTAATTGGTCACCTTGTTGGCCTTTTCAAGTTTTCTTCATACATATTAACTTTGTAAACTTATTCTAGCCTGAAGATGAAAACTTGTAGTTTTCGAAACGTAGTGAAAAATTAAAAGATGCTACATCCGTTTCTCGTGACTCTGGGATTTATCCTTAATATTAAATGCAGGCTTCACGGCCGAGCTTCATATGGATATATATATATATATATATATATATATATATATATATATATATATATATATATATATATATATATATAGTTTAGGTTGTGGCTTAGCTTAGTTCGTGACTATATTTTATTTAAACCATGTTTTATAGCTTATTCCTCTTAACATTATAATCATCGGCCATTTACCTATATTCAATATTATATATATATATATATATATATATATATATATATATATATATAATTTTATTAAAATACACATTATATTCATTGGCCATAATATCCAATTAAATAATCGTATTATTCAATTCAATAATAAGGCCATATTCCATTATTTGCTAGTTCAATAAATCTTGTTAAATTCATGCATCAGTACTTTTGAAACCTTCCCGGTTGAATTAGTTATCCTTTCTCACGTTTTCTCTTTCGACGCATTTTTATCTTTAAATTCATATATCAAAGTTTAATGGCTTCTATCTAGGCATGTTTTTCATTAAACCAATCATCCCATGAGCTATAATTGGTGCCTTAGACCCTTTCTTTTTTTCAATTAAGTATAATATAGTTTAACGTCTAGTTGCATAGAAATTATATTATTCTGTCCACGTGAGATTACGCCTGGCAACCATGAACTCACCCTCTTCTCTCTCTCACTGACTCCAGCGCGGCTTACGCCCCGCCCTTCTTTTGTTTTCACTGTAAATTTGTTTTCTTCTTCAACCTCCTCATTTTTTTTTCTTAACCGCAAGTTTCAAAAGCATACAACCTTCAGCCATGAATAGTCAAGCCACACGTTTACCTCAACTGCCTCGACCACGCTAGCGAGCCAGTCCTCCTCAACTTTCACGACCGACCACATGTGCGTCACCCGTGGTAATTAGTCATCCTGTAGCTATAAACCAAGATGTCGGCGCTCGAGGCCCTAACCACACTTCAATCAATCTTCTTGCTTTTGATGCGACCGATCCGATCACGTGGTTAGAATTACGCAAGGTTTTAATGTCACATCAATCCATAACCAATCAAGAGCGCATAATAAGAGGCACGCAAAAGTCCCAATAAGTATCTTTACTTTGTTTCGTGGAATTTTGTTAGAAAGTTGGAGAATTGGTGCCTGGCGGGAGTTGAGGCAAGCTTTCAAGCTGAAATTTGGGAGATCCCAGGTTAAAGACTTAAGGGAACGACTAAATACTCAACAATTGGGTAATAGGAGCCCCACGCGGTTCCTTGAGCATCTCAAAGAATTGATGAGGGCGAAGGGCGCTCATTCAAAGCTTTTCGACTCGCTTCTAACGGAGATTTTCATGCGTGGGGTCCCTGATCAAATTAGGCTCCTCATCATGATTGGTGAGCACAAGAGCGTGGAAGAAATCGTCAAAACAGCAGAGATAATATATGTCAATCCTTACGTAAACTGGGGGACTCTCCCACATTGTCCCATTCCTCCCTCTAATCCATCTATTTCGCAAGTTCTGTTACCAACGACGCCTTCTGGCAATAGACCGGACCCGTGTAACGCCTCCTTTTCACATTCATCACCTGACTTGGCTGCCGCTTTGGAGAGGATAGAAGGAGAGCTGCAAAAACTAAAACTCCATTGTGGGACCGAGCGACTGCATGATCACAAGGGTGTGGACGGAGCGACAGGCGCCGTTCGTCCTCTCGAAGACGAAACCAACGAGGGCATTCCAGCACAAGAGGTGAGGCACAGCATTTCCCTGCTGATTTTTTGCCTATCCCTCTACTCCTAAATTCAATCACTCTCAAACTAGGAGTCTATGCTGGTACCATGAGAAATATGGTAGTAAAGCTGTACACTATATACGGGCTTGCCAATACTACCTATCATCCTATTATCATTCCCAATAAAATTCTCACTATTCACAAATTCGTCCTTCTAATCATAATGTTACTTTCATCCAACCAACTAATTGGTGCTGGTACCACAAAAAATATTGTGCACAAGCCGTAGAATGTATACAGCCCTGCACATATTTACAACCAGTACCTCCTCAATCGAACGCTATTCCACCAATTTCACATCAACAATCTATTCACTCTCCTTAAACTAATGCTCCAACTCACTCTTCTCATTCTAATTCAAATTCTTCGACTAATTTAAACTGAGAACGCAAGTGATCGATGGGTATATCACCTCTGCCGTTCCTTCATCTCAGGTCGATCAACCATTATGCATTTATGACCCACTCTCTGGTTTCTCATATTTAATTGACACTGGTGCTCAATGCAGTGTAATTCCAGTGTCTCTGAACGATAAAGCTTGTTCCTCATCTGATATCGTCCTTAAAGCCGCTAATTCCTCTGATATAAGGACTTTTTGAAGGCGCATCCTTCAGTTGGCTCTCGGCCTCCGTAGTTTTCCGATGGATCTTTACTGTTGCCGAGGTCAACGTTCCTATTTTGGGCCTCGATTTTATCTCTGCCCACGACCTTTTGATCGACTCTCGTAACCGCAAGCTTATCGATCGCACTACAATGCTCACAGTTTCAGTTTCATTTTCCACGCCGCAGAGTTCTCTCTCTCTCTCTCTATATTCAGTTTCCTTCAGTCAATCCACAGTTTCAGCGCCTGCTACAGGAATTTCCTGCAATTAGCATGCCATCCTCTAAAGACAGACTTATTAGACACAATGTGGTTCACCGGATAGAGACGACTGACCGGACGGCATGTATTTCCCCGCCCCCGTCGATTAGCTCCAGATCAACTCGCCTTAATGAAGCAGGAGTTTACCTTCATGGTGGAAGTTGGTATAGCTAGTCCATCTACTTCTCATTGGGCCTCTCCGCTTCATATTGTACCCAAATCTACCCCCGCTTAGTACAGAGCTGTAGGTGATTACAGGTGGCTCAATGCCTGTACTATTCCCGATAGATGTCCTCTGCCCTATCTGTCCGATTTCAATTCTGTTCTTTTCGGTTTTTCGATCTTTTCTCGACTCGATCTGGTTCGTGATTTTAACCAAATC